>PISX010006598.1:0-17615 GCA_004024625.1 Mellivora capensis | reverse complement strand
GTGGGTGGAATGAGCGAAGGGGATCAAAAGGTAACAAATTTTCAGTTATAAAGTGGATGTCTTGGAGACTAATGTACAGCATAGTGATTGGAGTGAATATTGTCTTGCATATTTGAAAGAGCAAATCTTTTTTTTTTTAATGTTTTATTTATTTATTTGACAGAGAGAGCGCGCCAACGGGAACACAAGCAGAGGGATGGGGAGAGAGGGAAGCAGGAGGGAGCCGATGCAGGGCTCGATCCCAGGACCCTGGGACCATGCCCTGAGCTGAAGGCAGATGCTTAACAGCTGAGCTCCCCAGGTGCCCCTGAAAGAGCAAATCTTAAAAGTTTTATCAGAAGGAAAAAAGGTTTTGTAACCATTTACAGTGATGGACGTTAGCTCAACACTGTGATGACCATTTCACGATGTACACAAATACTGAATATTACATTGTACTAGTAAAACTAATACAGCAGTCATATGTCAGTTATGCCTCAATTTCATTTTACTTATTTAATTTTGTTAAGATTTCTTTTTTTTTTAATTAACAAATAATGTATTATTTGCCCCAGGGTTCCTTTTTTTTTTTTTTTTTTAGTTATTATGTTTATTATTTTTTTAGTAATCTCTACACCCAACGTGGGGCTCAAACTCATGACCCTGAGATCAAGGGTCTCATGCTCTTCCCACTGAGCCAGCCAGGTGCCCCAGTTATACCACAATATTAGAAAAAGAAATAAAAGGAAAATACCCCTACAGGAGAAGAAAACAAGCCCAAGATGAGAACGGATGGCCACGGACTCTCTAAGGCAAGTCCCTCCAGCCTCCAGCTGGGGGTCCAGGGCCAGGGATGACCTTTCAGAACATCTGCTCTTTCTCCCTGCCCTGTCCTCCCCCCTCGGCCCCAGATGCCAGGCTCTGAAGCCCCCACCACTTGTGGATGTCTGTGCACTGATGTGGGGACAGAGACCCCCTCAGGGCCAGCCGAGGGCGGGACTGTCCCTACATGTTGGGTTTACAGAACCCGCAGTCTCCAAGACCCATTAAGTTATGATACTTCAGTGACCCGTATTTTTAAGATTTTTTATTTATTTGACAGACACAGTGAGAGAGGGAACACAAGCAGAGGGAGTGGAAGAGCAAGAAGCTGGCCTCTCACTGAGCAGGGAGCCCGATCCGGGGCTCGATCTCAGGACCCTGGGATCATGACCTGAGCCGAAGGCAGACACTTAACGACTGAGCCACCCAGGCGCCCCAGTGACTCGTATTTAATCTTGACCTCCTACTATAAAGTATTCTGTATTTATGTGACTTCAAAGACTTTCATGTAAAAAAAGAAGAACACCCTCCCTCCAGTTTAATACCCAGTTCCAACCCCAAAAGGGTGGGGCAGATTTTTGCGTTTATTTGTCTGGGTCTATAGGCCTACATGTCCAGAATCCTGTTTAAGGTTTTAGAATGCTTTCAGTCGTTTCTGAAATAAAAGTAATTCCCACAGGAGAGCGCCTGGCCAGCTCCATTGAAAGAACGTGTTGACTCTGGATCTCAGGGTCGTGAGTTCAAGCCCCACACTAGGTGTAGAAATGACTTAAATAAACAAAACTTTAAAAAAGATAATAATTCCCCTAAACAAAGAAACTCCCACAACTCTCCAGCCCTAGGGTTCTGACAACCCAAAAATGTCTCCAAACATCACCAGGTGCCCCTTGGGGGTCAAAATGGTCCCCCAAAGGAGAAGCACTGATTGAAGGTGGCTTCTAACCATCCTTTTCGCCTCACCTGTTGCTGGAGGCCCATAGTGGGAATGACCGGTTAGCCCGGCCCCGGGGTTTGTATGGGTGCACACGTGTGGCCGGAGGATCCTGAAGTGGGCGAGGGTGGGACGGAACCAGCCACCTGTCCCACCTAGCCCCTTTCCATCCACCTCCTCTTTGCCTCTCCTCTTCCCTGTCTTTCCCTGACCTCATCCCGCAGCGCAAATTGGGCCTGGGAGTGGCATCGGTGAGACTGTGGCAGAACAGGTTGTCCCGCCCCGAACTGGAGAAAAGAGAACCTGTCCTTGCTTAAGCCGGTGTTCCCAGAACACCCCCAGCACGTGCCCTGGCTCGCAGGCTGACCTTGGGAAAGGAACGGGGGGGGGGGGGGGGGGGGGAGCCTCGGTGGCTCGGATTCTCGCAGGAGAAGAGTTTCGCTGTCTGGGGCTTATCTGGCTGTTACTTCTCCCTGCAGCTGTTCGCCGGTTCATCTAATGACTTTATTAACCCAAGACCCAGTTCTGTGAAGGCAGAAGCTGCCTCTTAGCCCTTGAAAGTGACGGCCAGCTCACACCTCATCACGATGGCTGCTCTCCAGAAAACAGGAGAGAGCAGGTGCTGGCGACAAAGTGGGGAAATCGGAGCCTTTGTGCGCAGCTGGGGGGAGACCGCAGGACAGTTCCTCCAACAATTAGGAATCAAATTAACCATATGTCCCAGCAATTCCACTTTTGGGCATAGAACCCCCCAGAAATGGAAAGCAGGGTCTCAGAGCTGTTCGTCCATCCATGTTCAAAGCATCACTGTGCGTAAGAGCCAAGTCATGGAAACAGCCCTCATGCCCATCACCAGGTGATAAAACACGGGCACTGTCATTCCAGCTTAAAAAGGAAGGACATTCTCACACCTGCTACAATGTAGATAAGCCCTGGGGACATTAATGCAAGAAGCCAGACACAAAAGGACATATACTGTCTGCATCTTCTTACGTGAGGTCCCGGGAAGAGTCCAACAGATAGAGACAGACAGCAGGATGGTGGGAGACAGGAGCTGCAGGACGGGAATGAGGATTTAGTGTTTCATGGGCACAATGGCAGTAGTGCAAGACATAAAGAGTTCTGGGGTCGCCTGGGTGGCTGGCCTGGTCCGTTAAGTGTCTGCTTCAGCTCACGTCATGATCCCAGTGTCCTGGGATCGAGCCCCACATCGGCTCCCTGCTTGGGAATTTGAAATATGAAGGAAAAAAAATCGAAGTGCAGGCATCTAGAGGTGTTGGGCAAAGCAAGCCCGGCAACTTTGACAGGTTTGATACTCTGCCACTCCCCCTGCTTGTGCTCTCCCCCCACCCTCTCTCTTTCTCAAAAAAACGAATAAAATCTTTAAAGAAGATATAAAGCATTCCGGCGACGGGTGGCCATGATTGTTGCACAACAGCGTGAGCGTATGTGCATTAATGGCATTGAACTGGACATGGAAAAATGGTTACGATGGTCAATTTTATGGTGTGCATATTTTACCCCAATTTTTAAAAAGTCCTCACAAGCAGTAATAAATTCAGGCCATCCAGCTAACTTCCGCCAAGCCAGCCCAGATCCTCACAACCAACCTCAGCTGCTGTCTGGGCGACAGGAAGAGTCTCCAGATGGGAACCCCCAGTCCAGGTTGCCCCTGGGAAAACCTGCTGTATGGCGGGAGGGCACGCGCAGGTCCCCAGCACAATGCACGACGCTCTCCTCGCTGGCCCTTCGGAGATCGGTGGCGCGTGCACAGGGCAGGATGGAATTAGGAAAGCACCAGCCCTGAGTGATTCCTGCTGAGAGGCCTCGCCTGGCAGGATCGAGAGGAAGAAAAGCTGCTCTTTCAGCAGCTCCATGGCTGGTTTCCTTGTAACAATCCTCTGCTGATCCCTTTGCTGTGGTATCAAACCTGTCAAAGTTGCCGGCCTTGCTTTGCCCTACACCTCTAGATGCCTGCATTTCAATTTTGTTTCCTTCATATTTCAAATTCCCCAGAAAATAAAGTAGAAGAGGCCATGGATTATGTTTCTAATGCAAGGTGAAGACCACATTTCTTACTTCTGAAATCAGCCTCTAGAATCTTGTGCTAGGACTGGACCAGCAGCTGTGTTGACCTAAGCTGAAATCCTCACTATGCCCCACGAGGCCCTTGCCCTCATCTCAGCAAGTCCCCACTCACTGGCTCACTCCAGCCACACCAGCCTTCTCGCCGTTGCGCCATCCTGCCACAGGGCCTTTGCTCCTGCTGTCTTTCCGCCGGGAGCGTTCTTGCCCCCATCCCTCAGCTACATCACATGTTTGTTCTGATCTCAGCTCTCTGATTACTGCATTTCGTAGTGCAACCCCTCCCTCAGCACCTAGCTCTCCCCACTCCCCTTCCGCATTCCTGTTTTCCCTGTGCCCCTCGTGTACCTCTCCCACTAGCACTAGAGCGCTGTGGGAATGCAGGGGTTTTCTTTCTGTCCATCAGCGTATCCCACATGTCAGTAATAGTAGATAGTACGTGCTCAGTAAACACTAGTCAGATAAATGAATTTACCTGGGCCACCAATATGACACTTTGATTTAGATTTTGAAAGATGAAAAGGATTACCACAGTGAATGATTTTTAACTATTTCTCAGTTTACTATATTAAAAAAAATAGTAATAATTTTGTGTGGCAGCAGCAGCAGCTCCATCCCTCCAGGGGCTTGGGCCAAACATCTCAAGAGCACCCTGACCTCTGCTCACCCCCACATCCAGTCCCTCTGGAAATTTCTAATGGTTCTGCTCTGTGGTATTGTGAACATCAGTTTGGTTTTTGTCCCATTCCTGGCACAGAGTTCCTAAAACCCTCAGAATGCCGTAAGCGATAAGAGGGATAAAGGTGTTGGGGAGCCTGGCTGGGTGAGTTTGAACCCCACAGTGGGTGGAGAGAGGACTTAAAAATAAAATCTTTAAAAAAAAAAAAAAGAGAGAGGGGAGCCTGGGTGGCTCAGTGGGTTAAAGCCTCTGCTTTCGGCTCAGGTCATGATCCCAGGGTCCTGGGATCGAGCCCCGCATCGGGCTCTCTGCTCAGCGGGGAGCCTGCTTCCTCCTCTCTCTCTGCCTGCCTCTCTTGCCTGCTTGTGATCTCTCTGTCTAATAAATAAATAAAATCTTTTAAAAAAAAGAGTGATAGACGGGTCTTGGTACCCACAACAAGCACCTTTCAGCTACACCTGAGTTTGTACTAATGAGGGAACTTTTGGAAAGCGCGGAAGGATGGAGGCTGGTTGTCCCGCAAACCAGGTAAGTGATTGGAGGACTGGCACTTCCGATCCCTCCCCTCCCTGCCCCCACACCCCCATTGCCCACCTTCAGGGAGGGGAGAGGGGCTTGAGGATCACATCAAGGACCAGTGGCCCGTGATTTAATCAAGCACATTTATGTCATGAAGCGTCCATAGAAACCCAAAAGGATTGGGTTCAGAGAGCTTCCAGGTTGGTGAACCAGACGCATCGGAACGTGGAGCCCCAGACCCTGCAGGACAGAACCCCCGTGTTGGGGCGCTTACACCTGGTACTTCTTCATCTGGCTGTTGATTTGTATCCTTTGATCCGCTGTGGTAACCTGCCAATCTAGTAATGAAGCGATTCTCTTGAGTTCTGTGATCTGCTCCTACAAACTCTTGGAACCAGAGGAGGGGGTGATGGGAACCTATGGTTTACAGGTGGTCCATCAGAAGCACGGGTGACCGCCTGCACTTGTGACCGGCCGCAGAGGGGCAGGAGACAGTCTTGTGGGTCCGAGCCCTGAACCTGCGGGATCTGATGCCACCTGCAGGGGCGTGCGGGGGACCATATGCATCTTGTTCTCAGAAAGCTGTTGTTGTACATTTTGACCTGCCCTCAGCCCCTGCCACCACCAAGGGACCCGAACCAAGGCTTGATTTTGCGTCACCTCCCTCAGAGTCATCCCAGGGCTGAGGCCACTTTCTGGGTGGCCTCTGTCAAAAGCAGAAAAGACATCGGCACCCCACAGGGCCAGGGTTAGCAGAAGGGGCAAGAAACAGGCAGACCAAAGAGCCTAACGAAAGGACGGGAGGGTGGAATCAAGACGGGAACTAGAAAAAAAGAAATAAAAGAAAGCGCTATGGAGGGCTTCAGGAACAACTAGATGTGAGACCTAGAGGGAAAAAAAAAAAAGTCCTAAGCATCTCTCAGCAAATGTCTCTCCAACCTTAACCATGGCCAGACGCTGGAGAGGTAACATCCAGAAGTTTTGACTGTCCCCAGGGATGCGTTATCTTCCGAGCACATCGATGTGTGACATGGCATAGATTATTGCCGACCAGGAAAGCGCACCCAAGGTTCAGAGTTTTTCCTGGGGTTTCATTAGGTGGGAGCGACTGATTGAACCATTGGCCGTATGGATCCATCTTCAGCACCTCCCCTGGCTGACCTCGCACGGCTCAGCTCCTGCCAGCCAGTCACATGGTTGGCCTTTTTGGTGTGGTCAGGCCCCCACCCTGAGTCATCTCCTTGCGTAAACAATCCAGGGGCCCACCCTGAGTCATCAAGTCCACATCAACTACCCAGTGTGGTCTGAGGTTCCCACCACGAGAAGCCAACCGAGCTCCTACCGGGAAATCCCAAGGCTTTAAAGGTTACCTCCGAGGAGCCAAGACGGAGACCAGACCTCTCTTTGGGTAATTCTTCACTATACGGTGTTACACCTCAATTTAAAACTTATCAAAATAATAGTTCAACATCTAGGCCAATTGTAATAAAACCTAGACATCAAAGAGAGAGAGGGAGAGGGAAATGACTTTAAGGGGCGCCTGGGTGGCTCAGTGGGTTAAAGCCTCTGCCTTCGGCTCAGGTCATGATCCCAGGGTCCTGGGATCGAGCCCCGCATCGGGCTCTCTGCTCGGCGGGGAGCCTGCTTCCTCCTCTCTCTCTGCCTGCCGCTCTGCCTACTTGTGATCTCTGTCTGTCAAATAAATAAATTAAAAAAAAAAAAAAAAAAAGATCAACCAGAAAAAACAGCAACAATCATACTGACCGCCGACATTGCAAAAGCAACAGTGAAAAGTCAGAAGACAGGGAATCCCATCTTCAGTGTACTGATTTTCATAAAAAACCAGGGCGCCTGGGTGGCTCAGTCAGTTAAGTGTCCACCTTCGGCTCAGGTCATGATCTCGGGGTCGTGGGATCGAGCCCCGCATCAGGCTCCCTGCTCAGCCGGGGGCCTGCTTCTCCCTCTCCCTCTGCCACTGCCCCTGCTTGTGCTCTCTCTCAAATAAATAAATAAAATCTTTTTAAAAATTAACATAATAAAAACACTAAAGTCAACTTTGCACCAAAAACAGTTTTCAAAACATAGGGAAAGGAAGGTATTTCTGGCAAATAAAAACTGAGGGTTGGCCACCGGCCAACCCGCCTCAAAAGTTCTACAGGATCTTCTTCAAGCGGAACAGCAGAGAAGTGATCCCACACGGAAGGGCTGAGAACCAAGAAGGAATGTTGAGCGGAAAAAGTATAAATGTGGGTAAATCCGAATGAGTGTCGAGTTTGAAATACTCATAATAACACAATGTGAGGTGGAAAAATGAACAACTGAGAACTCATTTTCTTTTTTTTTTTTTTAAGATTTTATTGATTTATTTGACAGACAAAGATCACAAGTAGGCAGAGAGGCAGGCAGAGAGAGAGAGGGGGAAGCAGGCTCCTGGCTGAGCAGAGAGCCCGATGTGGGGCTCGATCCCGCATCATCCCTGGGATCAAGACCTGAGCCGAAGGCAGAAGCTTTAACCCACTGAGCACCCCAGGCGCCCCGAGAACTCATTTTCTTAAAAAAGTAGTATGGTGGCCTTGTTCAGCAGATGTTTCTGGAGCCTAGAAGACAGCCCAGATCCTGATGTTTATGGGCTGGGGTGGGGTATGTGATAGGAGAAACACAAATGCCTCAACCACTGTCTGGTCTCCCCGGGACAAGCCCTCAGAGGGCAGAGCGGGGTCAAGAGCCTAGACCCTGCGGGCGGTGGGGGGAACCACCGCGGGAGCCCCGGTTCAGGCGACGCCTGGGGCCAGTGGGGCTGTGTACAGAGAAGTAGCCTCTCGGCACCACTGGTTTCTGTGAAAACGAAGACTGAGCTTACGAGATGCTGTGTGTGCGACGTGGTTTAGCAGGGCCTTCCCCAGCCGCTGAACTTGGCCGTCCTGGGGCAGCGGCCGGGCTCTCTTGGCATTCTGGGCCCAGTGCAGGTGTGCGCCCTCCCATGCCCCGCTGACAGGGTGTGCGGGGAATGGTGCCTTTTCTTTTTCTTTTTCTTTTTTGTTTTTTAAGAAGGCAGTCATGTTTCTGCACAGAAGGTGGCTAAGAACCAGCCTGAGCGTCCCTCTCATCTCGGGACGCAACACGTGGCGGGCTGTTCTATAATTCTGGATGCTCCTCTCTCGCCTCAGAATAACTCGTCAGTTAAAAATATTTTCTCGGGGTGCCTGGGTGGTTCAGTCGTTGGGTATCTGCCTTCGGCTCAGGTCATGATCCCAGGGCCCTGGGATCGAGCCCCGCATCGGGCTCTCTGCTCGGCGGGAAGCCTGCTTCTCCCTCTCCCACACCCCCTGCTTGTGTTGCCTCTCTCACGGTGTCTCTCTCTGTTGAATAAAATGTTTAAAAAATATATTTTCTCAATGAGGCTAGTCATTAGGGAGATGCAGATCAAACCTGCAACGAGATACCACCTCACACGCATCAGGATGGCTATTATATAAAAGCAAAACAAGGAAAATCGCAAGTGTTGCGAGCACGTGGAGGAGAGGAGGCTGGTCCAGCCACCATCGAAGACAGCTGTCGCATGTCCGGACTGCCTTCTCTTTTGAGACGGAATCCTATTCAGTCGTATGCTTAAATCGATTTATCGACAGGCACTTAGGTTGGTGGTTGGGCACCCTGGTGCCGTGAACATGGGCGCACACACATCTGGTCAAGACCCTGCTTCCAGTTCTTTCGGGTGCCCACACGGAAGCGGAGCTGCTTGGGGGCGCCTGAGGGGTGCAGTCGGACATCCGGCTTGGTTTCAGCTCAGGCTGTGATCCCAGGGTCCCTCGGATCCGCCCTGGACTGGGCTCCATGCTTAGCGGGGATTCTGCTGGAGGTATTTTCTCTCTCTCAAATAAATAAATAAAATAAATCTTAAAAAAAAAAAAAGAAAAGTGGAATTGCTGGATTACATGGTAATTCTGGGTTTCTTCTCTCGAAGTCCCTCCATACGAAGTCCCTCCCAGCAGCGATGCACCAGGCTTCCGCCTAACGCACGTCCTCACCAGCCCTTATCATGTCCTTTGCTGCTGTCGTAGTTTTTATACTGACTGTCCTGATGGGCGCACCTCATGGTGTCAGCCTGATCGTTTTGAAAGCACTTTAGCTCTGTAGCGACTTTTTAAAAATTTTTTTTTTATTTGAGGGAGAGAGAATCTCAAGCAGACTCTATGCTGATCGCAGAGCCCTACTCCGGGCTCGATCTCACGACCCTGAGATTGTGACCCAGTCGAAATCAAGAGTCAGAAGCTCAACTGATTGAGCCACCTGGACACCCCATACTGCAGGTTGAGGCTCATGGGATTATTTCACAAGCCTACACCCAACAGCTAACTGTTTTCAGGAGGAGTAGGGAGACTTTCCGGGCACCAGTATATCAGCAAAGCCACAGCTCAGCAAACCAACTGAGATAATGTGACATATGCCACCACAAAGACTCCAGCAGCCCTTGCAGGAGACGAGGAGAACTTTCCACAGATAGCTGTCCCAAGAGTAACACTCGAACCAACCTGGAAACACACTGCTCACACTGTAACTGGTCAGGGCTTAGCTGGACTCAAAATGATGGAAAACTCTAGAAGTTCTAGCATGAATAACAACCAGAGGAACTAGGTTCTCAGAGCACCCCTCTCTGTTTGTTTTTTTAAGATTTTATTTGAGAGAATGAGAGTGAGCATGAGAGGGGGAAGGTCAGAGGGAGAAGCAGACCCCCTGCTGAGCAGGGACCCGGATGTGGGACTCGACCCGGGGACTCCAGGATCATGACCTGAGCTGAAGGCAGTCGCTCAACCAACTGAGCCACCCAGGGGCCCCTCCTCCCTGTTTTTGATTCAAAGGATTATGAGAATTTCAAATGTTTTCACACTTAATGATTTGCTGGGAAGGACAGTTCCCCCAAGACTTCCCTCATTTCTGATCTCAGTTACAAGTTCAGGTTCCCTCAAGACCACCTGCAGGTTTGATAACTGACTGGAAGCTCTTACGCCCACAGTTACAGTTACAGGGAAAGGATGGTTACAGACTGAGATCAGGCGAGGGGGAGGCGCACAGGGCAACGTCCAGAAGAAGTGTCACATGTGCGGTTTCTGTTGTCCCCTCCCTGTGGAGAGAACAGCTTTCCTCTCCCAGCATCGATGGGTGATGCAGCACAGAGTATCACCGCTCAGGGAAGCTCATCCAAGTGCGGGGTCCAAGTTTGTAGGGGGCACTATCATGTGGGCACAGTTGACCGATTGGTGGGATTGCCCACAAGGTTGACCTCCATCTCCAAGTGCACTGATCCCACGTGACCCAAAGCCCCCACCTCAGATCACGTCGTGGGTCTTTCTGGCCCCCATCCTAAGTCATCCCACTGGACTCTCCAGTGTGACCCAAGGCCTCCTGGCAAACAAAGACCCTCCTATCCGGCATGCATCTCTGAGATTACCTCCCAGAAGTGGGAGACGAAGACCACACCTCTTTTTGGGCAAGGGGAAACTCTACTTACTACACAGTGTCCCAGTCTGTTTCCTCCAGGAAATGGTAAAGTGCAGAAGGGCAGGAACTAAAACCATCTTTGTCTGCCAGGGCCAGGGATTTTGTTGGATGCAAAGAGTGGGGACTATTGAAAAAGGAAACTCGGGATGCCTGGGTGGCTCAGTTGGTTGGACGACTGCCTTCGGCTCAGGTCAAGATCCCGGAGACCCGGGATCGAGTCCCGCATCAGGCTCCCAGCTCCACGGGGAGTCTTCTTCTCCCTCTGACCTTCTCCTCGCTCATGCTCTCTCACTGCCTCTCTCTCAAATAAATAAATAAAATCTTTAAAAAAAAAGAAAAGAAAAGAAAAAGGAAACTCTAGGACTGAAGTATTTGGGTCCTCATCATGGAGGGCGTGGATGGGGCTCTGCTTTCAGGGCTACCCCCTGAGCTCTTGTTGGAAGAGAAGCCTCTTCCTCTCCACATGATGGCCATTGTTCTGGAATGAATGTTGAAGCCCCCAGAACCCATCTGTTGAAATCCTAACCCCCAAGGTGATGGTATTAGGAGCACGGGGGCCTCTGCACAACGATTAGGTCGTGAAGGTGGAACCTTTGTGAATGACCATTTGTGCCCTTATAAAAAAGACCCAAGAGACCTTTCTTGCCTTCTTACTGCTAAGAGAGTTCCCCGAGATGTCGACCATCTCCAGGCCAAGGAGAAACATCTCCCCTGGACCTGACCTTCCTGCCATGTTGATCATGGACTTCCCAGCCTCCTGAGCTTCCCAGAAATCAATTTCTGTCAATAAGCCACCCAGCCTGTGGCGGAATGAGGCCATATTAGGTTGTCCCCACCATGCCCTGCCTCTCCTGAGCACAGTGTCTTCAAGACTCATTTGTGTTGTGTCAGACTTTCCTTCCTTTTCGAGGCTGAATAATATTTTATCGTATGGATGGACAACGTTTTGTTTATTCATTCATCCACGGATGGACACTAGGGTTGCTCCCACCTGTGAATAATGCTGCTGTGAACATGGGTGTTTAGTTATCCTTTTGAGACCTTCCTCTCGGTTCTTTTGGGGAAACACCCAGAAGTAGATTCTTGGACCATTTGATGATTCTATTTTGAGTTCTTCCAGGAGCCACCATACTGTTCCCCATTATCACGTCTGTTTTTACTGCTCTCTTGTACATTAGAGCAAGTGGTGCTGGCTGCTATGTATGATAATGGTAGAAAATAGTCTTCAAGAGGCTTCCTTAGATGAAATGGTGAACCCACTAAAGTAAAATTAAAAGTCTGCTTTAAAAATCTGGGTGTTGAGGCATACCCCAGCTGCTCTGACTTTGCTTCAGGTGGACTCGTGGGCTGAATAGGAAATTTCAGGGTGGGCTTGTTTCTGTTCTTTGCTTTCAATGTGTTTTCTTTTGCTAATGGTACAAACACTTCTGCTTTATCCTGCTGTGAATTGGGAACAAACCTTCAGCAAGGGGGTAGACTGGAGGATTTTTCTGACATTCTTTCTGGTGATCTTACGCATTCCATCTTCGCAGTGTTTCCCACAGATACTTGCTGGCTTGTCATTAAAAACACAGACTCATGCAGACTTTGTAGCAGTCACATATCCTGGGAGCTGCTGGCATGTTAATTTCCTCACACCCTTTTTTGCCAGGATAATAGCTAGGGAGATTGCAGCTAATAGAACCAGTCCCAGCTGTCTCCATGGTAACAATGTACCCTATCAATGTCACCTTCATCCCGCCAAGAACATGGTTCATAGGACCAGTCCCAGTCATCTCCATGGTAACATTGTACCCTATCAACATCAGCTTCATCCCTCCAAGGACGTGGTTGCACAGAGATCAAGGTAGAGCCAGGAGGGGGAAAGATACCAGTATATTTTTAATCTCTACTTAAACAATTTCCATCTCTGTAGATCAAGTTAACAATTTTTAAAAGTAGAAAGGCTCATAATGGGCTTTGACATTTTTATAAGGCAGCATTTCAAAACAGAGTAACACGGAGCAAGGACCTCAAATGGTACAAGCAAGAACATTCTCCTGACCACATGATGAGGCAGAACAGGCTTCATGTGTGGTCTCAAGAGCAGAGACTGTTAGGAAGCATACTCTGAAAAAAACAATTGCATTATGATGGAAAGAAATGTGAACATAAGCTATAGCCACCAGGATCTATGCCTGGGACCCACTAAGTACCAATCATACATACCATCAGTGAATGGGCAGGGTTTCACATTGGCAGCAACTTTGGCTGTCATTTGGGGTCACCTCAAGGCCCTTGCTATAGAACATAAGGTCCAGGATGTAAATTCATCATTGACAACAGATAATGACCCTCGTTGACTCTTCAGCCTATGGTGTCCTACAGGATACCATAGACTGGCCGGCTTATAAACAACAGGAATTTCTCTCTAAGACCTGAATGCTGGGAAATAGAAGATCAAGGCATTAGCAGTTTTGATTCCTGCTTCATTTCCTTGTTTTTAAAAGTATTCTTATTGTGTCCTTGCATGGTGGAAAGAAGGCAAGAGAGAGCTCCCCATGGTGGAAAGAAGGCAAGAGACAGATCCCATTCATGAGGGCTCTCCCCCCCCCAAGATCTAATCACCTTCCAAAAGCCCTACCTCCTGATACCATCACAGTGGGGGTCAGGATCTCAATATATGAATTTTGAAGGGAAACATTCAGATCGTAACATTGACTTGAGTGTGTAGTACATGCCAGGCACCAGAGAGGTGGTAGGGAACAAGAGGGACAGATCCCTACTTCTTTAGACCTTCATCCAGTTGGGAAGATGGCAGAGAAAACATCAATGAGTACTAGGGAGAAAGGCAAAGCTGGGCACAAGGCTCTAGAGTAGTCAGGGAACACGTTTTTAAAAAGGTGATGCTAAGCAGAGCCCAGAATGAAGGGATGGAGCTAGGCAGATATATGGGGGTGAACGAGAAGTTTTCAAGCAGAAGAAACAGCAAGTGCAAATGTCCTGAGATATTACTGTACTTGGTGTGCTTATGTTCAAGAAGAGCTTGGAAATGCATGTGCAAGTCAGGGGAGAAGTAAAAGAAGATTCAAGGGGAGTTTTCAGGACACTTTGAATACTTTAGTGATTACTGAATAATCTGTCCTGCCCTCATAGTCACCTGGAAAGCATTTAGCAGGGTTTTTGTTGTTGTTGTTGTTGTTGCTTTTTTTTTTTTAACCATTTAGCAGGTTTTGAGGGCTGAAGAAAAAGCCATCTTGTTTCCTTCCTCTAATATGTTGTATGCTGAAAATTAGTTTTCTTAGGTACTTACAGAACATGATGGAGAAAGTTTTTTTGTTGTTTTGTTTTATTTTTAGGCTAAAGCACATGGTCTCACTTAACTCATGTCACCTAAAAGGATCTCTTGCCTCCCAGCCCTTGTATCCTCTTGTGTAACTGACTAACCCAGAAGTCCCAGGATGATATGCTCCACAGAGGTGAACTCTGTAGAAGCCATTGCTTGGACAAGGAGGAGCAATGGTTAAGACCTTGGGTTGAACCAGACTGCTTGGGCCTGACTTCACCTCCTACCACTTTCCTGTAAGATGGGAACAAGAAATAGCAGGAGTATCTATATGAACAAAATGGAAATATTAATAAAGAGTTAAAAAACCTTGGGATACCTGGGTAGCTCAGTCGGTTAAGCATCTGCCTTCAGCTTGGGTCATGGTCCCAGGGTCCTGGGATTGAGCCCTACATCAGACTCCCTGGTGGCAGGGAGACAGCTTCTCCCTCTGCCTGCTCTTCCCTCTGCTTGTGCTGTCTCTCTCTCTCTCTCTCTCTCGCTGTAAATAAATAAATAAAATCTCCTTTAAAAAAAGTTGAGCAGCTAGAAGGAAGAATCAGCACAAATGAAGATAGAGACAATAGTAATTATTGAGTCTGAGGAACAGAAAGAAAAAAGAATGAAGAAAAGTAAACAGAACTGTAGGGACTTATGGGAAACCATCAAGTGGACCAACATACTCCTTGTGGGAGTCCCAGAAGGAAAACAATTAGAGAAAGGGGCAGAGATAACACCTGAAATAATGGTTGTAAACATCCCATATTTGATGGAACAAACATGAAGCTCAATAAACTCCCAACAGGGTGAAGACCCACACCAAGACATACTATAACCAAACTTCTGAAAGCCAACCGCAGAATCTTGAAAGGAGCGAGCCAGAGCCAGAAGCAAATCCTCGCATACAAAAGATTGTGCAGACCATGAGCCGATTTCTCATCAGAAGCTCTGGAGTGTCCTGACATAGTCAAAGTACAAAATGAAGAAAAGTATCAACCAAGAATTCCACATCTGGCAAAACTGTCCTTCAAAAGTGAGAGAGAGAAAAAAAAAAAAGTGAGAGGCTGGGTGCCTGGGTGGCTCAGTGGGTTAAGCCTCTGCCTTCGGCTCAGGTCATGATCTCAGGGTCCTGGGATCGAGCCCCGCATCAGGCTCTCTGCTCAGCGGGGAGCCTGCTTCTCCCCACCGCAGCTGCCTGCCACTCTGCCTGCTTGTGATCTCTGTCTATCCAATAAATAAATAAAATCTTAAAAAAAAAAAGTGAAAGGAATTGAGACCTCCCCAGGCAACAAAAGCTAAGACAGTTTGTCACCAGTGGACCTGCCTATAAGAACTGCTCCAGGGAGTCCAGCAGGTGAATTGAAAGGACAGGAACTCAAAGCCACATGGAGACATAAAGAGCCCAATAAAGGGGAATTCACGGGAAATTATAAAATCTGCTATTCTGGTAACTTCAGTGTATCACTCTCCTGTTTATTTGCTCCATAATTTAAGAGATTAATTTGAGAGACTAATGCATTCAAAAAATTATTGGCTCGTGTTTTTGGACACACGGTGTTTGGAGATGTAATCTGGGGACACCGACAACTGAACGAAGCGGCTTGGAGCCACGAAGGAGCACGGTGCCTGCTACTGTTGTCAACGGGGTCAGTGTTCCAACGTCTGGATGACTCATGTTCTAGCCACCCAGGGGCCCCCACAATTGTGAGTTCCATGTGCATTTCACCAATCAACAAAAAAAGTATATGAGGGGGCACCTGGGTGACTCCATCGGTTAAGTGTCTGCCTTCAGCTCAGGTCATGATCCTGGCGTCCTGGGATGGAGCCCCTGCTCAGCGGGAAGCCTGCTTCCCCTCCCCCACTTCCCTCTCTCACTGTGTGTGTCTCTCTCTAGCAAATAAATAAATAAATAAATAAATAAAAGAACACCCTTCCACTTCGCTCTCTTTGAAAGGCGTTTTCAGAGAGGCTGAATGCCTAGATTAAAAAAAAAAAAAAAAAGTATGTGAGAAATTTTTTAAAAAGAGCTGTCAAGCCATGCAAAGACATGGAGAAACCCACTTAAGTGAAAGACGCCAGTTTGGAAACACTGTGTCCTGGATGATTCCAACCGTAGGACATTCTGGGAAAAAACAAAAGTTTAGAGGCAGTGAAAGATCAGGAGTTGCTGGGAGAAGTAGGTGAAACAGTAGATTTTTCAGGCAGTAAAACCGTTCTGTAGGGACTGTAAGGGTGGGTCCGTGCCATTGTTTTCAAAGCCCATAGAATTTCCAACACCAAGAGTGAGTCCTACTGTAAATTATGGGCTTTTGTTAGAAACAATGTATCAATCTTGCTTCCTTCTTTATTCTTCATTCCACACTAATGCAAGATGTTAGTCATTGGGCGAACCGGGATGGGATGGGAAGGGGGATATAGAAACTCTCCGTACTTCCTGGTTAATTTTCATGTAGAATTGAAACTGCTCAGGGCTCCTGGGTGGCTCAGTTGTTAGCCATCTGCCTTCAGCTCAGGTCATGATCCCAGAGTCCTGGGGCTCACTGCTCAGCAGGGAGTCTGCTTCTCCCTCTCCCACTCCCCCTGCTTGCGTTCCCTCTCTCATTGTGTCTCTCTCTGTCAAATAATAAATAAAATCTTTAAAGAAAATTAAAACTGCTCTGTAAAATAAAGTCTATGAATTTTCACACCACCTGCTTCTGAATCCACTGGGGAGCCCTGCACACACGAGAAGCCCCTCACCTCAATGGTGTCACTCTCTCGGTGGGTCCCTCAGACCAGAAAGAACCCCACGATTCCCAGGCCATTCATTCCCCACTCCTCTCAGACCCTGGTTTCTGATTGAACCAGACAAAAGCATTGTTGGGCAAAAAGATGTTAGAATTGTGCTCATGGGAAATCAGAACTCGGGGCTGCTCTTTCGCCCTACTCCCCCTACTGCCAGGCTCATCTCTACAAATGGCAGATCAACCTGGCACACCAGTTAGCAAACTTCTTTGGGAACAAGCCCCATAAATGCTGAAGAAGAAAAAAAAATCCAAGGAAGACAACTAAGCATGAAACCCGGGTTTTTATTCCAAAGGAAGCAAGTCCAGCTTTCCCCTCCAAGTCGTTTTCCTGGTCAGCTCCAGTTCTAGGCAAGACCAGATCAACCCCATCATGGGGAACAGTGCCTTGGAACAGAGGGGGAAATGGTTGGCGCTAACCTGGTGAGAGAGAAAGGGGAATCTGGCTCCCTCTGGTGGTCACCACGCGCCACACACTCATCTGATGGTGAGGTCACCCGCATGTCCTTCAGCAAGTGTGTAAATAAACATAGGGTGGTCATCCAAATAGTGAAATACACACACACATATGCAGAGAGAGAGGGAATCTATAGAGACAGTAAAAAGATCAAGGGTTGGGGGGGAGGAGGGATGAATAGGCAGAGCCCAGCTGAGTTTTAAGACAGTGACGGGGCTCCTGGGTGGCTCAGTTGTTCAGCGTCTGCCTTTGGCTCAGGTCATGATCCCTGAGTCCTGGAAACAGGCCCGTGCATTGTGCTCCCTGCTCAGCGGAGAGCCTGCTTCTCCCTCGCCCACTTGCCTGCTTGTGTTCCCTCTCTCACTGTGCCTCTCTCTGTCAAATAAATAAAAATATTTTAAAAATAAAAAAAAAAGATTAAAAAGACACTGAAACTATTCTGTACCATAGTAATGGATACGGGACATTATACCTTTGGCAAAACCCATAGCCTGTACAGCACCGAGAGTGAACCCTAATGTCAACTGTGGGCTTCAGCTAATAATAATAATAATAAT
>PISX010006597.1:0-96027 GCA_004024625.1 Mellivora capensis | reverse complement strand
TGCATGCTTGTCTGTACATGCAAGGTGCTGGAACCAGGAGAGGGAATCACCTCTGGGGTCATTTTGGCAGATTTCCTCCTGACCCTCCTTCAAGAATGCAGAGAGGACAGGAGCTGGGAGGGTGGGTGGGCAGCTCATATCTCCTCTATATAATTTACGTTTAAGGGACAGTAGGGACTTGGAAGGCTGTAAAGGTAGGTTGAAAAGAAAGGCAGAAAAGGAAAAAATACCTACAATCCTGCCACAATAACAAAAAGCCTTGGTAAATTTCATCCATGTAGTTTAGAATCTGTTCAATGTCTTCAAAAATATAGTAGATCAATCAATAGTTCAAACTCAAGCAAAGTAATCTTGAAGATTTATGAGCCCATGAAAAATCAATTTGTATCCAAATCCAAGGAAATCTGAAATACTCATAAGCAGAATGCCAATAACATTTTTATATTCTAGCAAAATAAATAAGACATCAAAGGAAAATGGAAACATAAATTGGAGGGGGGTGATGGAGGAGGATAGAGATTTTGAGCTAATCAGAAAATATGATCAGAAAGATTATATTTCAATGTGTTTACTTTCCAGAGAGAATAAATATTGGTTTGGAAACAACCCCCATTTTAAATTGACTTTCTTATTCTCTAGAAAGAAACTGGCTTTTTCTTATGTAGACAGATTTCTCTTGATTAAACTTGAATTGTCATGTACAATTTCATTTATATGAAGCTCTAGGAAAAACAAACCTCATCCAAAGAGACAGAAAGCAGAACGGGGTTGCCTGGGGCTGGTCAGGGGTGGGGTTGATCTGGGGAAGAGACAAGGGAAATTTGGGGTGACAGAGATAGTCCATATCTTGATTGTGATAGTGATGGGCATGGGTTTATATATTTGTCAAAACTCACTGAACTTCTAATGAGTTTATTTTATTGTTGGTAAATCATACCTCAATAAATCTGATTAAACAACAATAACAACACTGTGCGGTAATGGCAAGAAGAGTTATTATAAATAATAGCATCTTTCCCCGAAGCTGGGACATTGCACTGGAGGTCTGTCCTCTTGCCACCAAACAGGTGTGCCCCTTCTCTCTCTACAAAGGAAAGCAGGGACAGGGAGGGGCGAGAGAGACTCTGAAGGAGATGGTGATGGGCTTGTGTTTGGATGAGGGAACAGGAACAGGGGTGGGGATGGCATGCTAGGTTGAGAGATCAACACGGGTAAGGCCCTGGCTTTCCTGAGTGATGTATTCAGAGAACTCTAATAGTAAAATCAAAATGCAGTTGAACAAACACGATTTATAACAGGCAGCCAATGTTCCTGGATGAAAACTCAGGACTTTCTTTTTTCTTCTCACTCTTCTCAGTTCCTAAAGCAGCCTCAACTCAAGACTTAGTATGTCCCAGGGCACCTGGGTGGCTCAGTCAGTTAAGCACCCGACTCTTGATCTCAGCTCAGGTCTTGATCTGAGGGTTGTGAGTTTGGGCCCAGTGTTGGGCTCTATACCGGGTGTGGAGCCTACTTTAAAAAAAAAAATTTGTAATATGTCCCATAAAGATTTCCAACTTTGTTAGAAGTTACCACCTCTGTCTCCGTCCATCCTGGAGTTGTCTGGGGCTGGGGTGAGCTCCTCTCCAGAGCTCTGCCTTCCTTTCTTCCTCTCCTGCCAGAATGCAGGTTGGGGGTGTGAGGAGAAGGGTCTTCTGAGGATGCCTCAGTCATGATGACAAATTGGCTCTTCTCTGGGCCTTGCAGGTGTTCAGAGCTGACTTTTTCCCTTGGAGCATTCTGGAGTGTTCCTCAAAGAGCCCCCACCCCCATTTCTGTCCTTTCTTATTTGCATTGTTCTAGCAGCCCCTAGGCAGGGAGGTACACACCTGCTTCTCTGTGTCCCTCTCCACTCAAGGCCGCCCCCTTGGGTAGAATCTAAGATAACTTCAGGAAGCACAGGCTGCAACAGGAGCTCAGACCTTCTGACCTGCCCTTTGTTCTGACAATCCTGTGGGTTCAGGCTGTCCCTGATGCAGCGGCCTCTCTCCTCCGCCCTCAGAGGCATCCACCAGGTGCTGACTGTCCCAGTCTGACTCTGCAACCATTACTGAGACACCAGCCCACCGTAAGAAATATTCTAGGTGGTCCCCGAGAAGTTCCTTTCCTGGGCCTTGGGATAAGAGAAAGGCACATCTGTCATTGTCCATGGTGGTGGAAGCATGTGGGGGAGGGGAGCTGGAGGCATTGGAAGGCAGGATGGAAGCCACAGCATTCCAACAACACTCCTCAAGGAAATCCTCTCTCTAACTCGGCACCATCCTTTGGTTTCCCAACTTCTCCTACAGGTTGAAAGAGGGTGGCGAGCGGAGGATGGCAAAACAAGGTGTGGGTCCCCTGTACTCTAACTTTCATTTGGGCCCACCCCCTCACCTTAGAATGCCAGAGTGTCTGGCCCTATCTTCTTGGGATCCCAGCCTGAAACGATACCAGCGACATTGCTATGTGCTGATTCCTACACGGGTCGGCACACTGCCGGCTTCTTGACGAAGGTTATCTCATTTAATTTTCAGAATAAATCTATAGGGCAGGGATGGCTATGATTATTTTACAGATGAAGAAATCTCAAGGAGGGTAACAAACTTAGCCAAGATCACATTGCTACATACAGGAGCCAGATGAGGAGCCAAGGTTTTCTGGTTCCAACACTCTGTGCTGCACCAAATGTTTTGTGTAGGTTGATATTATGGAAATAAAATCCACAAATCCAAAAGGCTTCAAGTAGCTTACAACCCAGGTAGTGCAGGTAATGACCCCATTCTTCTTCCAGGCCACCCTCTCGGGCTCATCCTTCCTGCCCCCTTGAGGCCCCCGCCCCCACCTCCCCCATCCACCCTACTCCTCTCTGGCCTCCAGCAGAATGTTGACACTAAAGGTTCACAATGTGTAGACTGTGAACTTCTTGAGGGCAAGGACTGACGAACGCGTTATCCTTGGTGGGTCTCACTGCCTGCCAGGCTCTCAAAAGCTACGGGATTAGGAAGGCATGGACAAATGGGGAACAAATGACGAGAGCTGTCCTCAGAATCCCTATCTTTGCCCAAGAACTTGGCCCCAGCCTTGGTGTAAGGGGTTTGTAGGTTTTTCCGGGAGGGAAAAAGGAAGTGGAGATTCAAGCTCCCAACCTGTAAGATGGTGAGCTGGGGATGAGCTGGATCACATCTCAGGCTCCTTCCCAGGGTTATTGCTGTGGCTCTTTTTTTTTTTTTTTAATATTTTGTTTATTTATTTGAATGAGCAGGGGAAGGAGGAGCAAAGGGAGAGCAACAAGCAGACTCCGTGCTGAGTGCAGAGCCCTATGCGGGGCTCAATCCCAAGACCCTGAGATCATGACCTGAGTTGAAATCAAGAATCAGTCACTGAACCCACCAAGCCAGCCAGGCACCTCTCACTCTTGAGGAGTCCAGAGAAGAAGAAAGAAGGAAGACAGTACATTGTGTCTGCTCCCTTCTTTCCTTTGACTGGGTGGTTCGTTCCAACAAAACACAGGTACAGCTATTGGGGATCAGTCTAGCAGGCTGAGAGCCCAGGATATACCAGGAACGTCCCAGGAAGAGGGAAGCAGAGAAGGAGGAAGCTTTTGGAGACAGAGGCAGTAGATGGATTCATTCTAAGGCAACAGAAGCAAACCTTCACTGTTAATGGGTTATGTGTTTCAAGTTCTGAACAACCATCCTTCAGATGGACTGCTGATCTGTCAGAATTTAAGGCCTGCCTTCATGGATTGTAAGGAAGACTACAGAGGAGTACACAGGGGAGTCCGACAGGCCAAAGGGAATAGGACCCATTTCAGAGGTCTTGCACAGAAGGACTCATCACCATCGTGTCACTTCTCCACTTCCCAAAGAGAGCTAATCTAGAAATGGAGAGATCAGAAGCCACAGATAATACCATGTTTAATGTTCAAAAATCATCACAAGCCACATCTGGGTATTTTCCTCACTGAATCTCAGCTCACTATCTTGGGCCTTCTTCAGCCCGTGGGCATACACTGTCCACGTGAGGAGAGGCTTACTTGTAAGGGACACAGTGAATGCTGTCCCTAGAGGAAGGAGGACTCAAGTCACAGAAAGTATGACATCATCCTGGCTACTGAGAGTCTGAGGACTCCAGTGATGCCCTCAGCTCCCCAGGGATGACTCCAAGGCCCATGAGGGGCTGTAATTCTTTAAGTAATGAGGATCATGGCTGTGGAATCCAACCCATTATTATCATTCTGTCCTCATACAGAGAATAACCTCATAGGGCTAGGGGCTGGGGGAAGAGAAAAGGGGAAACCTGTCCTTGATTGTACCTTGTCCCTCCTTTAAAACCTTCAGTAGCTCCCCAGCACTACAGGACAAAGTCCAAACCTCTCCATGTGTCCCCAAGGCTTTCCATGCACACCACTCTCACCTCCTGCCTCTCACCCCTGACACACGTGTGCACGTGCACACACACACACACACACACACACACCCTACACACTGAGCTCCTTTCAAGCTGCAACAAAGTAACACCTGCTCCCCAAAGGTGCCACACAATTTCCAGCCACTCGCCTTTGAATACACTGTCCTTCCTCGTGGCTGGGGTGACTTTCCACCATCTCTCTGTCTGGCTAGCTCCTATCTGTCTTTTAAATCCCAGCACACTCGTCATCCCTTCTGGGAGGCTTTCTCTGACTCAGGGAACAGTTGTTCTCACCCCTGTGCTTCCCAAAGCACCTGATAGAGACAACAATTTAGAACAGCTAACAGGAGAGCTGAATAGGAATCTAGAATTTTTAAAGGGGAACCCACGGGGAGAGTGGAATTCTTCAATGATAGAAAGAACATGGTACAATTTCAGAAGCGGAAGTATGAACGTAGATGAGACATTGTGAGTGCAGGTGGTGTGGTATTGTTGTCCTCATTTTACATCATTGTACAAGCCACCCTGCAGCTCTGCATTTTTTTTTTTTATTCTAAGGCTCGGGATTTTGTTTTCTAATTTTAAAAATAATACATGTTCATTGTAGCATTTTTTAAAATGGATTTACAAAATTAAAATCATTTATAATTCTTTTTTAAAAGATTTTATTCATTTATTTGTCACAGAGAGAGGGCATAAGCAGAGGGAGCAACAGGCAGAGGGAGAAGCAGGTTCCCCAATGAGCAGGGAGCCTGATGTGGGGCTCGATCCCAGGACACTGGGATCATGACCAGAGTCAGAGGCAGACACTTAACCTACTGAGCCACCCAGGCGTCCCGAGTCATGTATAATTCTTGCTCCCAGTTACCTTAGTAGAGCAGAGAGCAGTGCACCACCCTAGAGACTGGTGAGCTGCCACACTTGTTCCTGATGGGCCAGTTGCACAAAACACTGAGCAACAACACTTCAGTGCAGAAGCAAAATTCCTAGTTGTGACAAACGAGGGTTCTGGTTCCCTCCTAACCATCTCACTCCAGGCTTTTGGTTCTCTGGACTGGGAAAGAATACATATGGCAAATGAAATTATTTCTTTTGTCCTCCCATTTTGGCTTGGGTTTTAGACAGAGAACTATACTAGAGCCCATCTTTACTTATTCATATATTCTGAATTCAAGCCCTTTGTTGGATTATATGTTTTACAAATATCTTCTCTTACTATGTGGCTTGAATGATTACTTTTTTTTTTAAAGATTTTATTTATTTATTTGGCAGAGAGAGAGATCACAAGTAGGCAGAGAGGCAGGCAGAGAGAGCGAATGGGAACAGGCTCTCAGCTGAGCAGAGAGCCCCATGCGGGGCTCGATCCCAGGACCCTGAGATCATGACCTGAGCTGAAGACAGAGGCTTAGCTCACTGAGCCACCCAAGCGCCCCTTGAATGATTACTTTCTTAATGACTTCTTTTGATGGACAGAACTTCTTAATGTAGTCAATTTCATCAACCTCTTAATTATATTTAAATATTTCTGTGTGCCTTGTTTATTTCCCTATACCAAGGCCTGAAAAATATTTACTTATTAGATCTTTCACATTTGAAAGCATTACTTGCTTCTTCCATTTGACTCTACAATCTACCCAATGTATTTCTATAAATCATGTGGAATTTTGACGGGGGTTGTGTTGCTTCTTTAGAACAATTGGCGGGGAACTGACATCCTAGCAATATTGATTGAATATTACAATCCATGAACATGGTATATTTGTTATTTATTTAAATCTTCTTCAATTTTTTTCAAAATGCTTTTTTTTCTAATTGTAAGGATTTATTTATTTTTTCAAGTCTCAAAATGTTTTATCATTTTCTGTGTGGAGTCTTCAATGTACTTTGTTTTATTTATTTCTAAATATTATTTCTAAATATTTAATTTTTCAATATGACTGAAAGAAATCTTTTGTTGAAAATGCCGTTTGCTAAATTTCATATTCTAGTTTCTTGTTAGACTCAATTATTTATTAATAATTTATGTGTAAATTGTTTTGATTTACCTACACAAATAATTGTACCATCTACAAATACTAAGTTGTATTTTTTTCTTTTCAATCCTCATGCCTTTTATTTCTTTACCCTGCCTTGTCCCACTGCCTAGGGCCTCCAAAAATTGCTGAATAGAAGTGACTGTGAGGCACCTGGGTGGCTCAGTCAGTTAAGCATCAGCCTTCAGCTCATGTCATGATCCTGGAGTCCAGGATTGGGCCCCGAGTAGGGCTCCCTGCTCAGGAGGGAATCCGCTTCTCCCTCTCCCTCTGCTGCTCTCCTGCTCGTGCTCTCTCACTCACCCTCTGTCAACTAAATAAATAAAATCTTAAAAAAAACAAAAGTGGTGATTGTGGACATCTTTGTCTCGTTCTTGACTTCAAGAAAAAAGCTTTTAACATTTCATCATTAAGTATGCGTTTCCTCTAAGTTTTTGCATATACCTATTATTAGAGAATTTTTTTTCTGCTCCCAGTTTTCAAAGAATTTTTAAATAGCTATTGAATTTTATCAGATAATTTTTCCACATCTACTGAGATGATCATATGCTTTTTCCCCTTGTTAATGTGATGAAATGATTGATTCTGAAACTATAACAGTAAGGAATGTAATAAATTACTGAAATAAACACAACTGAGTTGTGTTTATATATACACACACACTGTTTTTAGATGAGATTTGGTTCACTATTTGTTTAGAAATTTTGTTTGGGATCTTTGGTTATAAATGAATTTGGTCTATAATGTCCCTTTTAGGTGTTGATCTCTAACGCTAATTTCACAAAATGAGCGGGGAGTGTTAGTTATGTTTTCTAATAGAACTGAAGATAGCAGGACATCTGCCTATTTCATGGGTGGAGAGTGTGACTCTTGATCTTGGGATTGTAAGCTCAAGCCCCACTGGATATAGAGATTATTTAAATAAATAAAATAAATCTTAAAAAAAAAAAAAGAGCTGAAGAGAGCTACTAAAACCACAAATAACATCAGCACTTACCAAATTCCTAGACCAAAAAAAAAAAAAAGCAAAGAAAATATACTGTACACAGCAAAATAGGGGAAGAAAACAAAACAAAGAAGTGTAAAACACATAAGACAGAGTGACAATAAAAATAAATTTTAGATTTTTCTATTAAAAACAACATCTAGAAAAATAAGTCTCATCTTACTATTTTACCGCATATATCTTTAAAAAATGACACAGAAAGTTAAAACTAAAAGAATGAACCAATGTATACTAGACAAATGTACACAAAAATAAAATGAGAGCAGGAATATTATGTCAGATAAAATAGAATTCAATGGGACACATGAATAGAGTGCACTAGTTGCCTATGTGAAAAATATTCCTTCAAAACTTAAAATGACAAACATTTGTTATCTGACACAGTTTCCAAGAGTCAGTAACCCAGGAGTGGCTTAGCGGGGTGGTTCTGGCTCTAGGTCTCTCAAGGAGCTGCAGGTAAGGTGTGAGCCAGGGCTGCAGGCATCTGAAGGTTTGACTGGGTCTGGGGGATCTACGTCCATGAATGTCCTTGAGACACAACAGAGCAAGTGACCCAACAGGGGGAGAGCGACTAGATGGAGGTCACAGTGCTTTTATATGCTTTATCTTTCAAAGTTGCACACCATTATTTCTGCTTCAGAATTGAGTTACTGAGTCTGGGATACACTTAAGGACGGGAGAATTAGGTCCCTTCTCTCAAAGGAGGAGCATCAGAGAATTTATGAAACATTTTTAAAATCACTACGTGGAGCACAGAATATTTTTACAAATGGTTATACACAAAACTACAAAGAAAGCATCAACAATGACAAACAGCAGAAATTATACAGGCCCCATTTTCTTTAACTCAAAGAAAAAAAAAACAGCTTAGGGGCGCCTGGGTGGCTCAGTGGGTTAAGCCTCTGCCTTCAGCTCAGGTCATGATCTCAAGGTCCTGGAATCGAGCCCAGCATCAGGCTCTCTGCTCAGGGAGCCTGCCTCTCTCTCTGTCTGCCTGCCTCTGCCTGCTTATGATCTCTGTCTGTCAAATAAATAAATAAAATTTATAAAATCTTAAAAAAAAAGAATAAAAACAGATTAAATGAAGTTTGTAGTTAGAGAGATGACCCAAGATAAAGTACTTCCAAATTACAAAAAGAAACATAAACATGCATATAGATACAGATACATAGTAAAATATTAAAATTACAAAATTTTTAAAATTATAAAATACAAAATCATAAAAATTATAAAAATTCAGGAGCAATAAAAACAGAAATCATAATATAAATTTGATGACAGAGGTAAATCTAAGCTTATCTGTCATGCCAACTGTTACAAATGGCCTAACCTTGCTTAATAAAGGGAAGCAACTCACAAATTCGATAGTTACGTGAAAGGATAGTTACTGTAGCATCATTTGCAATAGCAAGTATTAGAAATAACCTCATTTTTTTTTTCAAAAACGATGTGGGAAAGTAAATTGTAAGTTCCATACAATGGGACAGTTCTTAAAAAGAATGAGGTAACTCAATGTGTTATATAAGATAAAATCTTCAAAATATGTTTTTAAAAAGCAAGATGAAGATATTTACAGTCTGTGACTATTTTGTGGTTTAAAACAAAAGGATTACTTTTGTTATATTAGTATGCCTCTGGAAAAATCTATAATAAACCTAGTAATAGTGCTTGTCTATGGGAAGAGGACGTAGATGGTTGGGGGCAGAGAAAACAGAGAAACTTAAATTGTATCCTCTTCCTTTTGAATTTTGCATTTGTACCCAAGTGAATACTACTGATTTTTAAATTTTTGATAAAGAAATTTAATGCAGTTTTATTTAAAACTTTAATTGAACTAAAATAATAAAAATTTAATTAAGAACAGATTAATTGAATTGGCTAAGAATGATGTAAGATATTTTAAAAGCAGTTAAAGAATTACATCCAGTAATGACTTTGGTTCTTTAAACTTTCCAGGAACATAATACACAAACTATTCCACAGCACAGGTAAAACAGAAAAGTTGTCCAGATGCACTACAAAAGTACCTGGACATTGAAACAAAAGCCTGATAAAATAGCATAACAAGAGAAGATTATACACCCACTAGGTCCCTATGAAAAAAGATTCAAGAAAATACTGTCAACTTGAAATTAGAGATCTTGCAAATGGATTAGAAAAAGACCAACATCCTGATATAAAAATAGGGAAAGAAGATAGATAATTCAGAAAAGAAATATAAAAGACCACTGAATATGTGAAAGCATGGTCAACATCACTAATAATGAAGGAAATGAATTAAAAGATTCATGAACTATCATTTTGTACTAGATTATCAAAGATGTAAGACATTGGAAACATCCCAGTTTGTTTAGGGTGTCAAGAACTAGACACTCCTATAGACTGTTTACATTTCTGGAGAGCAGTCTGAGAACATGTATTTTAATATTAGACACAGGAATTTCACTTCTAGGAATTTATCCTAAGGAATTCATTGGACAAGTGTCCTACAATACAATGTATATACAATAGTGTTCACTGCAGCATTATTTCCAATAGTGGCCTGGACACTTTCAAAATAAATTATGATATATCCATACAATACAATTCCTTGCAGCCACTTAAAAAAATGATAGCACAGATTTATATACCGGTGTACTTATGCAATGTCCATTTAGTTGAAAAGTTTTGCAGCTATTAAATACTATGCATTTGAAGATTATTTAATAACAAAGGAAAAGTCTCAAAGCAAGTGAATTTTAAAAGTTACAAAGAAAATGTAGCATGACTTAATTTCTACAAAATCTCACACTTTTGAGTTTAAAAGTACAGGAAGAAACTACATCGAAATGTTTAAAAGATGGTGGAATCCGGGGTGATTCTTTCTACAATTTTCTGAATACACATGTTACTTCTATACCTTAAAAAAAATGTAGCTATGCCTTTCTCTACAAACCTGGAACTTCTGTTCTTACTGTGTATTTCCAACTCCACTTCCTCACTCTCCTATCCTGACAAAAAGCAGCCAAAAATAGCAGGCTTACTGGTTTTGTGGGCTCCACCCGTCTACCAAGAGTTAATTCAGTTCTTAATTAACTCCTTAGCTGGGGGCGGGGGGTGCTCTACTGACTTTGGATTGGTTGATGGTGACATCATGCCGGCAGCAGGAGCCAATAGCAGCTTCCCTGATTGGGAAGTTTCCCTCAGCCCCGGATGCCGTAGTGAGAAGGGCTGAGATTTCCACCCGCCCTGCTGAACGGGGCGTCCTGCGCGGTCTGCGGTGTGGGCGCGCACCACGCGGGGTCTCCCAGTCCGCGGGGCAGCCCTTCGCAGTGAAGTGAAGCTTTGCCTTCGCTTTTGTTTTTTTGCTTTTTTTCCTGGACACGTCTGCCGCCTATTTATCTCTGCGTCCTGCAGAAAACAATCCAGGATTCACCACGAGCCTCTGCGGTTGCTTCTGTTTGTCCCCACGTTGTCCCCCATCTTCTCTCCGGGGACCCAGTCCAGCGTTTGGGCTCCCGCTCTCGTGTCTGTTCAGGGTGCCCCCTCCTAGCCTCACAGTCCTGCAAATAAAACCCTGCGTCGGGGGCGCCCGCCGCCACCGAATTGTCGCCTCTACCTAACAGAATCTTATTTTCTTAATGTCCCCTTTTCTGATTTTAAGTGTAATGCTTTCTCTTTTTAGAAAACAAAGGAGGAAGAGGAATAAGGGAGAAGGAAGAAAGCAAAAGTCACATGTAAACACATCATCCAAAGATACCCATTGTTCACAATACCAGGTATTCGTGTCAGAAATATGATAGATTGACAAATTTGGAATTGCACTGATTGTAGTTTGCTTTTTTCTCTTTTTTAACTTTGTCTTTTATCATGTAGCATAACCTCATGTCTAAATATTGTTGGCGGGGGGAGAGAAAGGGGAATACATTTTTTGGTTGTTTTTCTAGTGGCTTCATGGTATTCCAGCATTTGGAATAACTTATTTCTACACCCCTTCTGTATATTTAATTTACTTCCACTATTCCATATTTTAAATAATTCTGTGAACAAGAAATCTTTGTACATAGTTTCTTATGTCAATATCTGAATATTCCTCGGGATACAATCTTTAGGGATATGACCACTTTAAAGATTTCTTTTGCCCCGAAATATTTTGATTAACCTTTCTTGTTATTCTAAATTAAATAAAAATCACTTGGTCTCATTCCAGAACCAAATCATAGGTATTCTTGTTTATGATTGCTTTGTTAGTCAAGTTTTCTAGTTCTGTTAAAAATTCAATTCAAGAGGTGGTTTTATATTTTGCTAATTTTGTGAAGTGGCATCTTATATCTACCATATTCCCGAGGTGGCATAAAAAAGGTGTTGGTTTTCATAAGCTAACGTCATTTGGATTCACTTTACTACATTTCTCAGTAGTTCAGCTTTTCGTTGATTTTCTTGGGTCTGTAGGCAATTATGACCAGCAGCAAACTTACAATGTATGCCCAACGACTTGTTATAAAGGTCGATGCTTTTGATGGTGTGAAATAGCTCTTCAAAGCTCACTTTGTCCTTTTCCTCTGAATCTCTGCGTGCAATTTTTGGTGCCAGTCTTGTTTTCTTTTTATTGGGGTGTGTGGTTAGAAACCAGACTCCTTGCTACTGTGGTTCATTTTCTCATTTCATCTAAGATGTGTTTTTAATAAGCATTTGATTGTGGGTTTTCAAAATCTTATTTGTTGACTATGCTGTTGAATTTTATGGCTTCTCATTCCCTTTGTTTTCTTTTTTGCTGCGTGCACTATCTTTTTTTCTTTCCTCTTTGTTCATGTTTTGGAAGGAATACGCACTGTTTTAAAAGTCTCCTAGTGTTTCTGCAACTAATACATACTTATTTCAATATCAAAAGCAGAATGAAACAATGTATTATTTTAATTGTTCTTTACAGTTCTTTTTCCTCATGTGAGGAATTTAAGAAACTACTTCTCTTAGCTCCAAATTTCCTGGTATTGGTTAGTATAACCTGGAGTTATATAATCAGATTATTGTTGTTAAGTAATATTATATATTATCCCTTCCAGGAATAATTTTTGACATTTGCAGCCTACTCCAACTTTAGCACAATTAAATAACCAAGCAAGCAGGGCTTATGGATCATATATTTTCTGTATCCTTATGTTTTTGAAAATGTCATTTTTTTACCTTCATGCAATGTGTGTGGGTTTAAAATTCTCAGACAATTCAGAATTTGCTCAAGATTCTGTACACATGCCTCCATTGTCTTGGGAATATGAGCTGATTTTAATTCCTTTGTACATACTGGGTGTTTGTTGTGTTGCTTTCCTTTGGTGTCATGGATATTAGAAGAGTTGATTTTATGTCCTTTAAGTCAAAGTATTTGCCATGAATTTATCCAGATTGTGATACACACTTTCAGTCTCCAGTTATGCCAGTCATTTTGTTATTACTGATTCTGATTTTTTTCCTGTAATTCTTACGTGGGATTTCTATTTTCTATCCTCCCTATCTTTATTAAAAAAAAAAAAAAGTCCCTTACCTGTATCTTCTGGCAGGGTTTCCAAGTCCATCTTAGTTACAACTCTAGTCTTCACTGTCTGTTCTCTGGGCTGCAAGTCTGCAGTTAGCTTTTCAGTTTTCCTGCAAATCTGCCCCCCCCCCGGCACCCCGCCCTCTCCCACTCCACGGTGGCTTGCTCCCCTCCTGTTCCCTCTGCTCCTGCTACCCAGACAAGACTCCTTGTGGAGATGCCACAGGTTTCTCTTGGATGTTGCAGATGGCCTTTGAAAGGAGTATGTGCTCCCACTGAGGCAAGATGACTCTTTTCCTTTGTTCTGTGGTATTTTCTCATGCCCCCTGTTGATTTGAATCAATAAACTCATCCTCAGGAAGATTGTATCTAACTGGACATGTGGATTCCCTCGACCCCACCCAAGGTTCGCTCAGGCAGAAATGTGTGCACAACTGAGAGCCATCCTGTGGCCCAGCTCCCAGCACCTGCCAGCTTCGGCAGACACTGAAGTGGGGTTGCTCTGTTGTGAAGAGGTGGGATCTTCTGGGCCTGCAGCTCTCCAGAGACTATGGGAAAGTGGACTAATACAAACAGGGACACAGCGACAATTAACTATAAAGCTGTGTGCACCCTGGTAGGGCTCCCTCTGCAGCCCCCCTACCAGTTTTGTAGGGACACCTCCCCCTTCCTTTCCTCCTGTTAGTTTTCTGGGCTGTACAGTCACTGAAAGGGTATGTCAGGATGAAGGACAGGAGAAAACAGTATCTCTGGCCACTTCAAAGAACAGCTTGGGAATGGTAGAGGGTTAGGATGTGTAAGAAAAGTCCCTTGGTTAAAATAATGTCCTGATCCTCAACCTCAACAGTGAAAGTCATGATTTCCAGGTGAGGGGAATGGCTGGATCTCACCATCTCAGGTCTTGTCTCCCAAACTGACTTTCCCCTTGGGTACTGATTCATTCCTTTATGCATTTATTTGCTCAACAAGTATTAATTTCAGTAAGCTCCCCGGTCACCGCTGTGCTGTCCCCCATGGACCCACTGCATGGTAGTCCTCCTTTAATTCCCACACCTGAGACCAGGTTCACGGAGAGCAAAAGCTAAGAAAGCAAGGAGGGAAAAAGATTAAAAAATAAAGCAAGAGGGACTCAGAAACATGACCTTGTAGCTTCTACACCAGCACCTCATCTGAACCCCAAAGCCTAACATCAGAACCTTCATAGTGTCTGGTCTTCACAGTATGGATAGGGGAGAAATAAAGGGAGAGACAGAGTAGCTTTTGAGGTCTCTTGGGTGAGTATTTCAAGAGGCAGTCAGGGTTCGTGCTAAAAACCCCACTCCCCTGGCTTGGGAATTAGGGGGCATTCCTCCTGACTTTTGCCAACAGGTTGTTGATGAGGTGAGTTTTCATCTTCTCTTCTGTCCACACTGATACTGGGAGATGCTCTGCCAGGTACCATGATTAAACTGGAGTTGGAGAATTACTTTCTATTGTCATGTTACCAGACTCTCTGGGTTTTTGAACACTTGGTCATCCCCTTCTAGATCTTTTGTTTCTGTCTCACCACCTTCCCTGGTTCCGGTTCTGCGTGCACTCCTCGTTTGTCTACCCGGACACCTGGGTCCACCTCAGAAAGTGTCAGTGCTCCCCCGGATTCTGCCCCTGGCCTCCCCTTTCATTGTAGACAGTCCCCGCGTGAGAGCTCAGACTCCAGCGGCCTTCACCGATGCCTGGGCGGGAACTCCAGACTCTGTCTCTCCTGCGCAGAGCCTGAGCTAGAGCGCCCTCTGATGGCCGCCTCTATACTTCCACGCCGTGTCCCGTCCCACCACACTAAACCCACTGCTCCCCTCCTCCTGATGAGGCAGCAGGAGGCTGGCCCAGGACAAAGCAAAAGCTGGCGCCTTGCACCCCCTCTCCACCCGCTCCCCTCGGCAATATGACATTCTTCAGGCACCCCTGGCTGCCCTAAAAGAAAAACAAATAGTTAACTTGCAGAGATCACAATCCTGCAAGGCAGGAGTCTCCCTTGGTTTACCAATGTCCTTGAGATTTACAACAAAGAGGTTACCTTATCAATAGCCCAGTTTCCGAATGACTTCAGTTCCTCAAGCCCTAACACTGCCCTCCCCTCCATAAAAACTGAAGGAGGCTGAGGCAGAGGAAATGTAAATAAAGTTAAATTTCTTCTAAACCTAAATCTCACTAACAAGGACGCTTGATAGCAGGAATGTGACATTCCACCAGGAAACTCCCAATTATCTTCATGCTAGTGCCTCATTAGAGGGAAAAACGGCCTTGGCTTGATAGTAACCAGGCCTTCAATATCCCGACAGTCTTCTTTACCCCGATAACCCTCCTGAACACCCCCTTTGTCCTCACCTACCCAACTCCTGCTTATATAATCAGCCACTCCTCACATCCCCGGGGCAGCAGCTCTTTCTGCCCATGGGTCCTGTCCCCGTGCTTTAATAAACCACCATTTTGCACCAAAGATGTCTCAAGAATTCTTTCTTGGTCATCGGCTCTGGACCTTACCCCACCGAACCTCACCTAGGTTCTAGAACTTCATCAGTCATGCCCCCATGACTACACTCCAGCAAGCCAGAAACTGGCGGCCGCCACCCGACCTGCGTGACCTGCTGCACTCCTCCCCGCCTCTGCCTGGCCATCCTGCCTCCTCCAGCATTTCTAAGGCCCATTCCTGCCTTTTTCCACTGCCCCCCACCCTCCATTCACAAACTTAACTGCCTCAGTTATGCCACATTTACTGCCACAAACCCTAGCCATATGGGGATCTGGGAACGGGAACCAGACCCGGGACTGAGGTCTGGCTCTGCTCCTGACGAGTCACAGGATCTGCGACCCCCGAGCACATCTCATGTGGCAGCCAGGATTCCAATGAGATGGCGCATCCCGATGTTCTGTAAGTAACAAGGGCGTTCCCACGTGCTAGGTAGTTACTCAAGGACCCTTTCAGGCAAGAGCTGAGATAAATGGGGTGGGGAGCCCAAGAGCAGGGACGTTTGTTGAACCCATGGTACAGACCGTGCCTGTGGGGCTCTGTGCACACACCACCGCCCTGGATCTTCAGGGCCCCTCCTGGTTCCTCTCCAACGTGCGGGGTGGATTCCAGGCTCCCCTTCCTGGACGAGGGCTGAAAGGGAGCTTGACTTCCCATTTCTGTGTGCCTTTATGTTCCTCCTGGGTCCACATTGTTCCCAGACGGTCTGTTCTCTCAAATACATTATGCAAACCCCAGCTAGCCCAGTATCCATAGTAACCAGAATCTCCCATCTTCCTCAGGCTGTTCCCTAGCAAACGATCCCACCCAAATGACACCCGACACCCTTGTGGGCGTCCAGAGCAGGGAAGCTTCCCTATGCCCTGGGGCATCAGGCGTTAGCCATTCAATTGCTCAAACCATCTTGCCCAGTCCTCCAGCCTTGGCTGGAGAAAGGGAAGGGCGGCACAGGCCATGTGCTGCATTTTTGGAGCTCCTGAAGGCAGATGCCACAATCCCCACCAGGGACGGTCATCTTGTGCCGGATCCAACCAGCTCCGCCACCACTAAGATCACACTCACAGTGGATGTGAGTCCGTACTTAACATCGTCAAGCACACGAGCCATCTCTGGGACGGGACGGTAGTTTTGTTGTGCGGGACTGATTACTATTACTGTAGCAACAATTTTTCAAGACCTGCCCCTTTCTGGAATAACCTTGATTATGCTTCCAACATTATGACTCTAGTCCTCTTTCTCTCAACTGGAAACGTGGGCAGAGCTCCTGGTCCCTAAATATTTCACCTGCAGCGGCAGTTTCTACCACGTGCAGGACACTAGGCTTCTGCTGACACAGATTGTGAATCACAGGACGTTAGAATCGGAAAAGGCCTTGAAAACAATTATGCAAGTGTCCCAGTTTCCCTTCCTGCAGAACACCGGTTGAATGGTATTCTCTAGAGTCTCACAGTGATTTAGTGGCAGAACCAGGTGAAACAACAGTAAACACTCAACCTTGGAGCACATGCCAGACCTATCCGAAGCCTACATGTTTGCTCCTGTAGTCCCATAACCACCTTATGAGGTGGCATATGATCTCCATTTGTCTTAAGGCATCTTTTTTTTTTTAAAGATTTTATCTTTTTAAGTGATTGCTATACCCAATGAGGGGCTCGAACTCACAACTCCGGGATCAAGAGTCATACACTCTATTGAATGGGACAGCCCGGCGCCCTTAAGGTATTTTATAATCTCCATTTTTCACATGATGACGCTTAGGCACATAGAAGTCAAGTAACTGTCCCAAGGTCACACAGTGAATAGGTCACACTTTGAATCAGGTTGTCCAACCCCACATCCCAACCTGGTGACCACTAGGCTATTTAGGTCCCTAGAGACCTTTGTGAGAATTGAAATTTTGAAAACATATGTCAAGGTCTCAGGTTTATTTTCTAATGTCAGGAGCACCTACATTCCATAGTGTTCCCCCGTTTTAAAACCTAGCGTGAAATACATAAACACGAGTGAAAGGCTAAATCCACCAGTTAGGGCGACTGCATGAAAACAGCCCAGGCATACCTCCCCCTTGATGACAGAAAATTACTTTAATAACATCCTTTGAGTATTCTCCTCTTTGTTGGGTTGCTTAGGGATACCGATCTGGAGTATATGCTCTTAAGTGACAGTGTAGTGGGGGAACCAGAATATATTCATAAACAGAGCATATATTATGCATTAAATTTCTCTGGGAGGATTTTTTTTTTAATTTCATTTCTTTTCAGCGTAACAGAATTCATAGTTTTACACCACACCCAGTGCTCCATGCAATGCGTGCCCTCCATAATACCCACCACCTGGCTCCCCCAACATCCCACCCCCCCGCCCCTTCAAAACCCTCAGGTTGTTTTTCAGAGTCCATAGTCTCTCATGGTTCATCTCCCAGGATTTTTTTTTTAATGGTAATATGAATTGTCCACAGGAGGGGAGCTGAGTATGTGGGCGGAAGTGGGAGACCGTTCTAAATACCTTGTACTTTGAAATTTACAGCCATTATATGATTTATCTACTCAAAACAATACATACGAATTATAGACAGGATCCTGCTTGACTTTTTGTGGGTGTTGCAGGTGTGTATGTCTAACTCTAAACCCTGTTTTTCTTGGTCACTACAACATAACCATTTTCCCACAGTCCTGAAATTCTTCATAAGCCTATAGCCTGTATGTACAGATCCTCGTTAAGAAATCTCACGAAATTTGAGCACTCCCAAGATCCAGAAGTTGTATTTCTCAATTTCTTCCGGGATTCATTAATGCACATCATTATGTCAACATTCAGAATCTCCCACTTCTTGAAGAATTGGCCAATATGTATTAGGGCTGTCCTATGTTTAGAACACATGACATTTGTACCCTCCAAAATTACCTAATTTATCTCCACGACAGTCTAAAGTAGATACCCTAATCCTCATTTTATTTTTTTAAAGATTTTATTTATTTATTTGAGAGAGAGAGAGCATGAGAGGAGAGAGGTCAGCGGGAGAAGCAGACTCCCTGCCGAGCAGGGAGCCCGATGCGGGACTCGATCCTGGGACTCCAGGATCATGACCTGAGCCGAAGGCAATTGCTTAACCAACTGAGCCAACCAGGTGCCCCCTAATCCTCATTTTAGATGAGAGTCCCATGTTCAAAATGTTCGGAGAGCTAAGAAATCACAGTTGGTACTTGGATCCAGGAGCCTAGATTCCAGGTACCAGGCTAAAAGATACTGCTCGCTGTGTGGGGCTGTCCCGGACAGCTTTCCTGAGCTCCAGTGTCCACATCCAATAATCCTGGTTACCCCGACATGTGGCGGCAGCCAGGGAAGCCCTGGGCAGGTCTCAGAAGGTAGCAAGGAGCTCAGGATGACTGAAGGTAAATGAAGGAGGGCAACAGGCCCTATGGGCCGAGGAAACAATGGGAAGCAGCTCCCAGGGACGTACAAGTCCACGGGGGCCTGGGAAGTCTGAGCAGTCTGAGAGGAAAGGGGCGGAAGAGGGGGCAAGAACTACCATAGAGGGCTCTCAGACATCACTCCAAGGAGCTGGGAAAAGCCCAGAATGACAGTCAGTCTGTGCCGAGTACCCTGGCACGGCCACTCCACGAACCACGGGGGTTATAACAGACTTCCACTATTTGATCCACACACACGGATGATGAAACTCTGTTGAGAGAAATTTCATCCTCCACTAGCGGAAGGAAGGAGAAGGCCAATGTGACTAAATATAACATTGTGACCTAAAAATAATCAGTGGCTGACATGGCAGGGACAGGAAGCCAGGGAAAGCAACGACGGGACCTTCGGTTAGCTCGTTCGGTGTTGGCGAGCACACTTTCAGCAGCTGCCATCCCCAAGTGCTTGCGGTGGGGCAGCCCTGAGGTGGGGATGATGCCCGTTCTTACAGTTGAGGACATGAGCTCAGGAAAGTAAAGTGTGTGCCCGAGGAGACACAGCACACATGCGGTAGGGCCAACCAATGTAACCAGAATTGGCAGTTTAGCAGATGCCAGGACATTCTAGCTAAAATGGCCAGCTGAAATACAATCAACCAACCAACTGACCCAGCCAGCTGTGTGAAGCCAGGCAGTGGGCTGAAGATGTCGCAAGAAGCTTGGGCTGGCAGGAGCTACATGTGTGTAGAGGTTGGGAACTCCAGATAATAAAGGCAGAGCTGGGTAATGAGCTCCTAACTGCGCCCTGGAAAAAGGGCCCAGGGCAGGTTGGGGGCGGAGGCGGTCACCTGGCTGAGAGGCGAGACTGAAGGATGGCGCTTCTGGCATCAACACATGAGATGGACTGAAGGTGAGAGAAGCCAGAGAAGGGGAGGCTGCCTAGTGGACTGCTGTCTTCAGCCTGTTTGTAGTAAAAGGAGGAGACTGACAGGGGGACAAGCGAGAGTAGAAGGCAAGGGAGGGAGAGGGTTCGACAAAAGAGGATGCTCGTGTACTAGGGCTCTCTGTCAACAGGTGAATTGTCTCATTCCTAAGCCAAAACCCCAAGACTGAGATACCTGGGTTTAAGGGAAGGAGATTTCTAGGATGTACAATAACAAGAGAAAAAAATAAGACTAGACATCACCAAAGTTAACTTTTGCGTTTCAAAGGCCATCACCAAGAAAGTGAAAAGACAACCCACAGAATGGGAGAAAAAAAAAATTGTAGATGATGTATTTGAAAAGGGACTCGTATTTTAAATGTATAAAGAACTTTTATATTCAATGATACAAAGAAAAGTAACCCAATCAAAAATGGGCAAAGGATCTAAAGGCAGTTATCCTAAGAAGATACAAAAATGGCAAACAAGCACATGAAAAGATGCTCCATATCATCAGTCATCAGGGAAATGCAACGCCAAACCACAAGAAGGTACCACCTCACCATCATCAGGATGGCTGAAAGACAGTAACGAGTGTGACAAGGATATGAAACAACGGAACCCTCGTGCACCTCTGATGAGAATACAAGATGGCACAGCTCCCTTGAAAAACAGCCTAGCAACTCCTCAAAGGCTAAACAGATTTCATGCACGCACCACCAAACCCACTCCTAGGTAGATAGATACCAAAGAGAATGGCAAACATACATCCAAAAATGGCCAAAAATGGAAACAATATAAATGCCCATGAGCTGAAGAATGGATAACTAAAACATCGTATGTCCACACAATGGCATGGTACCTGATCATAAAAGGGAATAAGGTCGCATACATGCTGCAACCTGGATGAACCTTTGTCATGGATGAACTTTTGCTTACGAGAACATGGAAAGGAAAATGTCCAGAGAAAAAGTGGGTTTTAGCTCAAATATCATTTTTATTTTTTTTAAAAAAGAGGTACAGGCTATCCAAATAATCCTATTCAAAAACCCCTTTCCAATATCTAAGTTGGAAATAAAAAACATTTTTAAAAGTTTATTGTAACTAACAAAGTAATTTCAGATCAGGATTATCCTAGAGATTGTATTTGATGGGCTAGATAAATATTTAGAGAATGCACACTGGTCTCAGACGTATTGGCCGCCGAAGCGCCTTGAGTGCCCTGAGCCCAAGTGCCTTCAGACAGGACCTGCGCACACCAGTCTGCCAACATTCCAACCCGGTACCCCTCACCCGGTGGCATCGCCTACTGCGTCCCTCCCTGTGGCCCCCTACTAATTGCACATTATCAAACCACCTCACGTCCTTTCTGTTTAAAATGTCCTTTTCTGTGAACCTGGGGCACAGGAAGGAGAAAAAGAACATGAGCTCTCCGGATGGGAACATGCCCCTATGAGAACACCGCCACCCTTACAGGCCCGTATTTCCTTTCACTGTGCTGTTTCCTGGGACGGGACGGCTGACAATGAAAAATCCTCTTCAGGCAGATGCGAGCAAGAAGAGGTGGAGGTGGAGGTCTATAGGCATGGTAGGGCAGGGGTAGAAGAAATCAGGATGAAAACACACAGGGCAATAGAGCAAGGAGCAGGCTGAGGCCAGCAAGGCTAAGCGAGGGGTCCCCCACCACTCCCCAGGACCGCTCCCTCCCTTTCCTACATCCTCACTGAAAAGGACCCCTCTTCCTTCCATTCTCATTACTTTATAAGAATGAATCCGAGCTGTTTCTTTCATAGCATCTATAGGACGTAATTTTCCAGTCCTCCTATCTCATCTATAGCTGAGGAAACGGAGGCCCATAGCAGGAACGGGTCTAAACTGCGGTTTTTAAAATCGCGTTTGAAATAGTCCAAATAGTCACTATTTGGAAATAATCCAAGAAGGGTAAACAGATAAATCAGAGCTGACCTGCAGGCAGCCTTGCCTCTGCCCTGGGGGATGCGAGGGGACTCTGTGGAGAGGTCTGAACATACTGGTATAAAGTGACAGAAAAGTTTGGGGCCCCGGGCCTGCTCCAAAGCCACAGCAGCAGTGCTGTTTGAACCAGATTTTCTTATCTGTATTGTAGAAACTCTGACCACAGGGAAACTGCTCCTTCTGGCCCTAGCCAATTTCTGGAGAGAGCAACCAACTACTTGGAGCACGCCTTTCATATGCAAACCGACCACTAAACCCCCAACCACTTCCTTTACCTGGCTCTCACAGGGCTCTAACCCGCAGGGCCTCTGCTTCCTCTCCAGATCGGTCCCCAGTCCCCCAGTCCCATCACCCCCAACAACTGGGGCGGCCCCTATGCCCCAGAGCCTGCCAAAATTATTCCAACTAGCAGATCCCAAACCTGTCTACTCAGAGCCCCTGCCAAGCCTGTTCTTGTCACTAAAACCATAACAAAGTCTCCTACCTCGTGCTCCCTCAACTCCCTCTGCCTCCTCAGCGACTCTGGTGCTTCTTGGGAACTGTAAATACCAAACTGTTTCCCACGGTAGGCTCTCCTGGTCTGCTGGCCTCACCATACCCAGATACTAAGACCCACATGTTAAAAAAGGCCCATCCATAAGTCAGTGTTATCCTCAGACATCCTGGAATTTGGGTTTAGAAAATCCACACCCAGAAGGTGCCAGGACTCTGGGGCATGAGGTGTCCCCTGGATGACTTCAGAAACAAAGGAGGCGGCTTGGGGCCTGGAGCTACAGGAGGAGGACAAGACTGATCCACAGGAAGATCCTGGCAAGGAGGCCGACGGTTCAGAGGTACGTACAGAGGTGAGCGCAGCTTGAGAGGGAGGGACAGAAAGAAAACAGGACCATGATGCAAGTCCCTGGCAGCAGCGGCCAGGATCCTGTTCGGCCTCAGCCATCCAGCTCCTCTCTGACGGTGATGCGCAGGGGACAGATGCGCAAAGGCTCAAGGGGGCCATCCCCCCGTGCGCCCCCCAGGTAGAAGTAGGGCCGCACCTCCCCGAAGCGGGCGTGGAAGGTGTAGAGGTGGCAGTGGCTCTCGGCGTCGTAGAAGGACAGCTCGCCCTCCTCACACTCCAGCTCTACACGCAGGCGGCGAGGGATGGCAGGGACCAGAGGCGACGTGGCCGGGTCCGAGGTCACGCAGTGGTCCCCATCCACCCCCTGAGTGCGGCACACGTACCAGAAGCCCGAGCGGGTGTCATGGTAGCAGCTGTGTGAGTGGCCCTCAGCGCCGGCGTCCTGGCGCAGCCGCACTACACCCACCCGCCAGCTTGGCAGCCCCCCCAGGTCCACCTCCCAGGTGTGGGAGCCCTGGGAGAAGATGCGGGAGCCCAGCAGGCAGGGCGCTGAGGAGAAGCGCTCCGGGTTCTCCACCTGCACTCGGTAGCCATGGTTGGTGACGCTGGTGAGGTCATCGGACACAGATAGCCAGCCGGCTGCGGTGTTGGGATCGAAGCTGAAAGGCACTGAAAGCAGAGGCAGGAAGTGGGGAAAAATCAGCATACCTCATGGGCCGCCCTTCTGCCATGCCAGCAGTGCCTCCATTCCCCCCAGATCAACCCACTGTGTCCCACCTGGCCCCAGCGCCCAGAGGGAGCCGCGTGGGGCCGAGAGGCCGTGTTTTGGGTTGAGCCGTGCCCCACCAAAAAAGAGGCTGAGGGCCTGTCAGTACCTCGGAGGGCACGCTTATGTGGGAATGGGGTCACAGCAGACGTGATTAAGATGAAACCAGACAAGAGTTGAGTGGGATTTTAACCCAGTATGACTGTTGTCCTTAGCCAAAAAAGAGGAGACACAGACATGTGAGGGGAGAAGGCCAGATGACGACAGGGACCAAGATCATGGGGCTACAGCCACCAGCCAAGGACAGCCAGTAAACACCAGAAGCTAGCAAGTGGCAAAGAAGGCTTTCCCTATAGGATTCAGAGGGAGCATGGCCCTGTTGACATCTTCATTTTGGACTTCTAGCCTCTGGAAGTGTGAGCAGGTAAATCAATCATCTGTAGGCCTCCAGCGTGCAGTCCTTTTTTACAGCAGCCACGGGAAACCCACAGAAGCAGGGACCCCAGTGCTCACACAACTCCCGCGATGACTGAGAGAAGCATGTAACATTCCTCTGGGTCACTGACAGCTCTCCCTCTAAAATCCCGAGGTCTCCGTCAGCTTGGGTTGCTACACAAAAATACTACAGACTGAGTGGCTCAAACAACAGACACGTCTTTCCCACAGTTTTGGAGACCAAAGTCTGAGACCAGGGTGCAGCACGGTTGGGTTCGGGTGAGGCCCTCTTCGTGGCTCACAGACGGCCACCTTCCTGCTGTGTCCTCACAAAGGGGAGGGAGGGAGAGAAAGCCAGCTCTCTGGTGCCTCTCCTCATCAAGGCACTGACCCCATCCTGGGGCTCCCGCTCATGACCTCACAGGTCCCAATCACCTCCCAAAGGCCCCCATCTCTGAATGCCATCACATCAGAGGTTAGGGCTTCAACATATGAATTAGAAGGGGACACACTCAGCGCTTTCGTCATCCATACGATACAGTTCTGGAGAGAGAGGGCAGCCAGCTCCTCTTTCTGCAGAGGTGGCCGAGTGTCAGGACCCAAAGAGGAAGGGGTCTGCCAGGAGAGCTTGAGCGGTGGGGCAGGGAGAGGTGGGGCACCAAGGGGACTGTGTGTGAAAGGGGCTGGAGAAGCTCCGATGGGGTGGGAAGCTGGAAGAAATGAGGCTTGTAGGAAGTACCGCCTCTGTTCAGAACCCCTGTCCACACTCCCCACTCACCAGATTCTACAGACGTGACCATCTTCCGCCAGACGCGGTACTGCAGGGAGTCCAGATACTTGCAGATGTCGATGAGCATGCCGGGCTGCACAGGCTCCGGCTCCATGGTGCAGAAGAGGCTGGGAAAGGAGAGTTGGGCCGAGTGGGCAGGGCCAGAGCCATGCATCCTGGGCCTAACTGGGTCAGCCAGAAACAGGCAACAGGGTTCATTCCTGGCCACTCTACCCAAGACAGACCTAGGCTGGGCTCTGATGGGAGAGGAGCCAGAGGCCAACCAGGCTGCTCACGGCTCCTCAGGACTGAGAACGCAGGCCCAACCTGCCCCCACTGGGATAAATATAAATAGGATATAAGGTTCTCAGACACAGGTCCCATCCTTGTGGGCAGATTCTGCTCATGGGATGTCTGAGGCAGAAGGGACCTTAAGGGTCCTCTAGTCCCAATGTTTGGAGGTATCATTGGCCTTTACTTGAACACCTCCAGTGACAGGAAACTCACTACTCTCCTAAACATTCTCTTCCATCTTTGTGCAGCTCTTACTGGGATAGAGTTCATCACCGTGAACCCAACAGACATCAACAGAAACCGATGTGTGCTGAGGCTCTTGGAGGTAAGGGCTAATCAAGAGATAAGCCTAGATGGTGGGAGGACCCACTGAGACAAGCAGTGTGCAGTGTGCAGCACACAAGCACAAGCACACAAGCAATGTGCAGGATGACACATTTTCTCCCCGCATAGTGGGTGGTCATTTTCCACACTCAGGAGAACAACACTTCACCAGGGCCAATCCAAGTGGAAGGCCTTGAAAGAGGGCTCTCTTCCCCTGGCCAGTCCCCACCACTCCCACTGTATTACACCCAGCTGGCTTCATTACCTGCCTGGCCCTGGAGCCACTGGAGCTGGCTGGCACCCCGGGGATTTCTGCCTGCTCTTCCCCTCCCCTCCACCAGCCTTGGCAACTTACCGGCGTTTTCGGCTTTTGTGTTTCTAACAGAGAAAAAAAGACAGAGACATAAATACAGGGAAAAAAAAAACCAAAAAACCAAAACCACATATACACATAAGTTTCTGACCTCAAAATGAGTCCTATATCCCATGTTCATGGATCAGAAGATTTAACATTGTTAAGATGGCAAAACTCCCCAAACATTTGGTAGGAATAAAATTCCTACCAAAATTCTAGCTGGCTTCTTTGCAGACACTGACAAGCTGATCCTGAAATCCATATGGAAATTCTAGGAACCCAGAATAGCCAAAACTCTCTTGGACAAGAACAAACTTGGTGGTTCACATTTCCTGATTCCAAAATGTATTAAAAGCAATAGTAGTCAAGACAGTGTGGTATTAACATAAGGAAAGACACTGGAAGTCGAGAAGTAAACCCTCATATTTACTGTCAACTGGTTTTTTATAGGGTGCCAAAGCCATTCGATGAAGAATGGTCTTTGGCAAATGGTGCTGGGACAACTCGATATCCACATGCAAAAGAATGAACCTGGGATTTCCACCTTCCACCATATACAAAAATTTTTTAGGGGCGCCTGGGTGGCGCAGTGGGTTAAAGCCTCTGCTTTCGGCTCAGGTCATGATCCCAGAGTCCTGGGATCGAGCCCCGCATCAGGCTCTCTGCTCTGCGGAGAGCCTGCTTCCTCCTCTCTCTCCCTGCCTGCCTCTCTTGCCTACTTGTAATCTCTGTCTGTCAAATAAATAAATAAAATCTTTAAAAAAAAAAAAGTTTTTTTAAATTAACTCAAAACCTTAAATGTGGAGCTAAGTCTATAAAACTCACGACCTTGGATTAGGCTATGATTTCTTAGACATGACACCAAAAGCACAAACAGGAAATAAAACACAGCTAATCTGGACTCCATCACAGTGAAAAGCTTCTGTACTTCAAAGGAAGCTACCAAAAAAGTGAACAAATAACCCACAGAATGGGAGAAACTATTTATAAATCATGTATCTGATAAAGGTCTAGTATGCAGAATATATAAAAACTCATATAATTCAACAACAAAATGACAAGCAACCCAATTTAAAAAATGGCCACAGGGCTGGAATGCACAGTTCCCCAAAGATATACAGATGGCCAACAAGTCCCCAAAAAGATGCTCAACAGCATTAGCCATCGAAGAAATGCAAATTAAAACCACAATGAGATACCATTTCACACCCTGCAATGGCTAGTAAGAAAAAGAAAGAAAGAAAGAAAGAAAGAAAGAAAGAAAAAAGAAAAAAAGGCCAGTGTTGGCAAGGATGGGGAGAAATTAGTCTTCATCCACTGCTCAGGGGACTATAAACACCAGTGGAATTGCCTGGAAAGCCGTGTGGCAATTCCTCAAACAGTAACACTTACTAGTTACCATGTGATTCAGTCAATCTATTCCTAGGCACATACCCAAGAGAAGGAAAACCTGTGTCTACACAAAAACTTGCACATGCATGTTTACAGCCAGTGTGATTTGTAACAGCTCAGAAAAACGACCCAAACGTCCATCAATTGATGAATGTACACATAAAACGTAGTATATCTGTACAAGGGAATATTACTCAGCCATGCCCGATTCACACTGCAATAGGATGGAGTTTCAAAACATGCTGAGTGAAAGGAGCCAGTCACAAAAGGGCTGATGGCAATCGATTCCACTGATGGAAATCGTTTATGGAAGTGTCCAGACAAGGCAAATCCTTAGAGGCAGAAAGGAAATCAGCATTTGCTGAGGGCTAACGGTGGCGGGTGGGGGGTTGGGGGGCCGGGCACAGGAGGGCAACAGCTTAAGGATATGAGGTTTGTGTTTCTGGAGATGAAATGTGCTACAGTTGATCGTGGTAATGGCTGAACAACTCTGTGAACAGAGCAAAAAGCACTGGACTGTACAGTTTAAGTGAGTGAATTATACAGTGTGAGAACTGTATCTCAATAAAGGTGTTATATTATTTTTAAAAAGTCATAAAAGCATCCCTGAAAGCACAGTGGGTCCTGGACGCTCCCAATTTCCTAAACAGAAACAGCAGAGAACCAGCTTTTATAACCCACCAAATGATTTTATCATCAGGGGCATTTTGGAGACAGGAGACACCAGGGTTCAAAGCTTTGTGCGAGGCAGAAAACCCACGGAGTCGCCAGCCAGGATGTGACAGCTGGCCCGAATGCAGGCTGTATCTGTCCCTTCTCAATCCACTCTACAAAGTCTCCCCTTTCCAGAGAGTTCAGCTGTTCTCTAAGTGGAGGAGATAGTTCACTATCCTGACTGATTTCCAAACTGGCTTTCCAATTATAGACATATCTCCATAAGACTCATGGGGGAGGGGTGCAGGAGGGGGGCACGGGTGTGAGAAACATAAAAAGAAAAAAAGAAAATGAACTAAACACATAAATTTAAAAAGAGAGAATAGAGTCATCCTTTTCTTAAGAAAGCAACAGAGAATACAAAAACATATTTAAATTAAGAATTAAAATAATTGTATAATTTTAGAATATTCTAGTTTGTCTTCTTTGTAAAATCCTATAACCCCCATCTAATCATGAACAAAACATCAGGCAAACCCAGAGTGAGAGAAGAGTCTACGGGCTACCTGACCAGCAGTCCTCAGGCCTGCCAAAGTCATGAAAAACAAGAGTAAGACACTGTCACAGACCAGTGGACACTGGGGCATGGGACAACTAAGTGCGATGTGGTTCCCTGGACTGGATCCTGGAGCAGAAGGAGGATATTAATGCAAAAACTGGTGGGCTCTAAATAAGTCTGGAGTTTAGCTAATTATAATGCACCAAGGACAGGTTTCTACAGACGAACGTGCCACGAGGTGATATAAGGTGTTAATAATGGGAGGACCCAGAGGTCCCAGGGCACCCAGCATTACCTCTGCAACTTTTCCACCTTGTTTACAAGGTACTCTGCTGTACTGAGGTGCAGAGAAAGAAGGAGAGAGCGGGCAAGAGTACGAGAGGCAGGGAGAGGGACAGGAAAGGAGAGAGGCAGAAAGAAGCGAGAAAGCCCCCAGGAACTCTGTCCACTCTGCTGAAAGTCCCCTCGGCCTCCTGACAAGCAGGGTATCTCCTCTGGGGGCTCCTCCAGCCCAGCACCCCAACACTGTGGGAAGACTGGGGGGTGGGGGGGCAGGGGCCGGTGGTCTCCGGCTCCCCATGGGCTCCCGAACACCTGCCCGCTGTCCCTGAAGCCAGATGGCGAGCCCCTCACCATGAGAAAAGAAACATCATCCTCCTTCATCTCCACCTGCAGCCGCTCGATCTCCTGGGCCAGAGCTTCCGTGTCTTCCGCCAGCCGCTTCATCTTCTCCTCCACCAGACGCTGCTTCTGCCTCGCCTCCTCAGCCATGGCATCCAGGATGGCTTGCTCCTCCACGCGCAGGAACTCGCGGAGTTTGTCGAACTCCTGCCGGATTCGCCCTTCCAGCCAGGCAGCCTCCACCTACAGCACAGAGCAGGACGGGCCCACGGAGGCTCAGGCTTGGAGGGAACCTCTCAGGCAGCACATGGCCTCGGGACTCTCAGGATTCGAGCAAAGGAGCTCTCTTTTCAACAGAAACCAGGGGTGGAACCCCAATAGGTAACATACAGATGCAGTTTTATTAGCATAAATCTGTAAGTTTAAAGTCACACAGCATAATGAGATTGTCTCGATAAATTAAGAAAATCAAATCAAATCTGCTTACCAACGACACCTGTCGTCTAGCTCTTCAACACCCAATATTCTGTACCTTGGTTCTGTGCACCGTAGCAAGGGAAATCCTGAGTCACAGAAATTAACTGTTGCAAATAACAACGACTTTTAACAATTATCTGCCTTCCCAACTTGGGACTTCAAATCTGTCTGATCCAGAGACTTACCAAAAGAAGAGTAGAAGTATTTATTTTAAAGCTGAATCATTCCCAATATGTGTACCCCTAATCATAACTACAAAAACCTTTAAAAAAAAGTTAAAACAGGGGTGCCTGGGTGGCTCAGTTAGTTAAGCATCTGCCTTCGGCTCAGGTCATGATGCCAGGGTCCTGGGATCGAGCCCCACATGGGGCTCCCTGCTCAATAGGGAGTTTGCCTCTCCCTCTCCCCACTCATGCTTTCTCATTCATTCCCTCTCTTTCTATCAAATAATTTTTTGTTAAGAAACTTTTTTTAAAAGCTAAAATAAAACCATAAATGGACTCAAAGAAAAAGCAGAGAAACAGTACTCATCTTGGAATGAAAAAGACCTTTTCTAATAAAAAACTGAGAAACTGTGGGGCGCCTGGGTGGGTCAGTCGGCTGAGCATCTGCTTTTGGCTCAGGTCATGTCTCCAGGGTCCTAGGATCAAGCCCTGCATCCAGCTCCCTGCTCAGCGGGAAGCCTACTTCTCCCTCTCCTACTCCCCCTGCTTGTGTTCCCTCTCTCAGTCAAATAAATAAATAAAATCTTTTTTTTTTTTAAGATTTTATTTATTTATTTGACAGACAGAAGTTACAAGTAGGCAAGAGAGGCAGGAAGGGAGAGTGAGGAGGAAGCAGGCTCTCCACGGAGCAGAGAGCCCGATGTGGGGTTCCCAGGACTCTGGGATCATGACCTGAGCCGAAAGCAGAGGCTTTAACCCACTGAGCCACCCAGGCGCCCCATAAATAAAATCTTTTTGAAAAAGAAACAAAACTGAGAAGCCTCAAAGAAAAATGAGATCACTGAATAGACATTAATAGAAGTAGTTTTGAATGGTAAGAGACTACTAATAAAGTTAAATACATAAATACAATTCCAAGAGGACCACTGGAAAAACAACTCAAAATCTGTGCTATAGCAATCACAAATCTCATCTTTGGACTGAAAGTTCAATATATGTTCATGGCTCTCACAGTGTAATGACAAAATAGTCATTGAAAAAATGAAACTGACCCCAAAAAAGTAAAAATGATTCACTGGAAATGACAAACTGGGAAAAATATATGTAACATGTAACAGACTGTTATTCTTCTTAACATACAAAGCACTCTTATGAATCCACCAGGGGAAAAGATAGATATTTATATATATTAAAAAAAAAAGCATTCACAGAAGGAACACAAATGGCTTTGTACTTGTAGAACAGTGTACAACCTAACAAAGAGATTCAAATGAGAAGAGACAGCACTGTCGAAATACCAGGCTCAAAAGACTGACAGTGCATGGTGGGAGGCAGTGAAATCCAGAATGATTTTTGTCGCACAGGAAGATAAAGACCAGCAGGCAGGAAAACCCCACCAGTGCAAAGTCAAGTTCAGCCACCCTTCCCGCTGGCAATCTGGAACCTCGCAACAAAGGGGCAAATCTTAAAGCCTTCACTTCCCTCATCAACCTGCACTGACTGGGTTTAGGGGAAAAGCAGGGATCACCTGGAAACCCTGGAATCTTCACACAGGGCCATGTCAGAGTGCCACAGTGCCTGGGCCGGGCAGACAGGGGCTATCACCTGGCCATACAGTCATGCCCCAGGCACCACCACTGCAGTCCCACACAAGGCCAGCCAGGGGAACAGGGCTGACCACAAAAGGAACTCAAGTGACAGAGGTGAAGCTCCATGATTCCACCGCGCCTGCAGGTAAAGCAACTTGCCACGAGGAGGCCAGTCATTAAGTGTCTGGACCGGGAGCTCAACGGTGCAATGGCTCTGACAACGTAACATAAGGTTTCACTGAAAAAGTGAAAAACACCGCCCACAGCAGTTCGATGGTCCATAAGACATGAAAAATGGTGAAGGGCTTCTCTCTGTTGGGCACTTCACATGCATTATCCCAACTGAATGTTTACAAACTTCCTAGTAACACAGAATTGTCCTCTTTTTACAGATGGAGGGATTAGCTTAGAGGAGATGGGGATGTGCCTGGAGACTGGGGTCTGGCTTTGAAAGCAGTTCTGCTTTACAGTTACTGCCCTGGTCACCAACATTTCACAATCCTTCCTTCTGCTGTTCCACCAGCTCTGCAGTTCAGGGGACAGTCACTGGCCAGAGATCAGTGAGGTGCCTTCTGAGCCTGGTCCCCTCCCACAGGCACATGGGCACAGGCGGGGAGTGCCAGGCAGCCCAGGCTGGGGGTGTGGGTGGGGGCTCTTAGCTGAGCAGTACTTAGTAGAAGCACTCACCCAGGGAGTAACAGAGCAAAGCCAGCACAACCTGATGGAAACCCAGCTGCCGATCCACACAGCACTCAGAGGGAGAGAGGATGATATGGTATAAACAAGGAGGGTGGGGAAAGAGGGGAGACAATTCCTTCATTCAATTTACAAACATTTATTGATCACCTACTGTGAGCCAAGAACTCTCTCACGTATTAGTGTAGCCTTCATTATATTCTATTGGAAGCAAATAAAAAATAACAAAAAGTTAACTGCAGGTAACAAAGTATTCTGAAGAAATCAAAAACAGGGAGACATGAGTGCAAGTAAAGCGGAGAATTACTTGGGGAGGGTGATCAGGGAGCACTTCTCCCAAGGGATGTCTGAACAGAGATCTTAATGCCAAGCCGCTCCTTATGGGAGGATCTGAGAAGATGTAGTTCCCTAGAGGGACAGAAAGAAGGCCAATGTGGCTGGAGCCAAGCATGGGAGGAGATGAAGCTGAGGGCCCAAGCAGGGGTTGGACGACCCTGGAGGCCACGGTGAGGAGTCTGGATTGCAAGGTTGATGAAGCCTCTTGACAGTTTTAGGCAGAGGAGTGAAGCAATCCATGTATTTTTCAGAAAGATCAGTCCACTCTGTGGAGATGGACTGCAGAACAAGAGGGAAAGCCTGGGGCCCAAGTAGGAGGCCAGGTGAGGATCAATGGAGACACATCCAAGACTGTGGGTGGCAGGGGAAACAGAGCGTCCAGTGGACGTGATGTATTTTTAGTTAGAGAGGCCAGGACTGCTGAGGGAGAGGACCAAGGGAGGAAGAGGGGAAGAGGAGTAACTAAAGAGCCCCAGGTTGTCACTGGCATGAGCACCTGGGTAGATGGTCAAGTGCAGCACGTGCTAAAGGTCCCCCTTCCCACAGATGACGGCATGGCCACACCCAGCCACTTAGGCCACGGCAGTACCACCACAATCAGCTACCTAGGAAAGGACTATGCTAGATCCTCAGGGTTAGAGAAGGCTGATTCTGTGTCAACAGCCACAGCCAGGGCCCGCCCACCCTAGCCTTTCCCCCCACCAATTCCCCCACTGCCCCAGGCATCCCTCATCTCCCGGCCCAGCCAGAGCACTCACCTGATTGTGCTTGGCAATGGCCTCGTAGGAGCGCCTCATGGCCCAGAAGGCCTTGGCTTTCTCCCGCAGCGCGTGCTCCATGTTCCTGCACTTGGCCTGCCATGAGGAATGAGAAGGAGCAACATTAGGGCTGGAGGCCAGGCAGGGGGCCTGCCATTTACTCCATTTACAACTGGAGTACCAGTTCAGTGTGAGTACAACTCAATCACATTTACTCAACCCGTCCATCCACAGGCTGCAGGGTGTAACCCTAACCTTGACTCTGGTTTTTAGCTTGAAGGCACTCAGACACCTTCTAACGGCCCCTTTGTTTTATACCTGGTACAGATGGGGAGACTCGGCGGAGGAGGTAAATGACCCATTCCCTCTCAAGCTAGCTACAGTACAGCTCAGAAGTCATCCCGCTCTGGCCTTCAGCTAGTCCAGGCTGTCCATGAACCCCTGAGACACTGCTACTATACAGACCATGTGCTCACAGGCTCTCTTCATGACTTTCTAAACTGGACAGGTCTGATTCCAGGTCGATCCAGTTACTCCTACAGGGCCTTATCTAAACTACCTGTCTCCCCACTTCCCTACCTTATTGCAATATTCCAACAGTGCATGGGACATGAAAAATACTTTTTTTTAAAGATTTTATTTATTTATTTGACAGACAGAGATCACAAGCAGAGAGGCAGGCAGAGAGAGAGGAGGAAGCAGGCTCCCTGCTGAGCAGAGAGCCCAATGCGGGACTGGATCCCAGGACTCCAGGATCATGACCTGAGCCGAAGGCAGAGGCTTTAACCCACTGAGCCACCCAGACGCCCCCGAAAAATACTTTAATCACTGCTTTAATCAAATCCTTTTGGTTTAGTAGTTTTGTTCTTTTTTTTTTTAAACTTAACTATTAGTGCTCTGATCTCCTTGGATTCCTTGAAGAACCACTACCAGTTTGAGATTGGATTCCTCCCTTTTGCATTCAAGGTCTATCCATTTCTCTCCATCTTTATCCTTTTCTCTCATTAATTCTGAGAAAGCTTACCAAGTTTTTCTTTGGAAAAATAGTAACAATTCTAGTGGCATTAATTACAAGTGACTAGCATTTATTGAGCATTTACTATCTGCCAGGGAATATGCTAATTACTTTACAAATTATGTCACTTAATCATCACATTATCTCTATTAGGTAGTAATATGATTAGCCTCATTTTATAAATTAAAAAAAAAAAAAACACCCCAGAAGCACACAAAAGGAAGTGACTCGCCCATGAGCACACAGCTAGTATGTGGCAGGATAAGGACATGAACCTAGACAGCGGTGGTAGGCAGCCTCCAGGATGGCCCCTGGTGATCCTTCCCTCCTGTAAGGTAGGAATGTCTACTGCTTGAAGATTCCAAATTTGGGGGACATTTGTTATACAGCAATGGGTAACAGAGATTTGTCCTCAAAAGCCTCATCCCCACCTGGACCTGATTCAGATGACAAGAATCAGGAGCTGATGTTGTCATAGGGTAAGAAGTTTGGGGATCTTGGGAAGGAGTAAGTGTATTCTGCATGCTAGGGTAACAGGAACCATTGGGGAACAGAGGGCAGATTGAAGGAGGCAGCCTCTAGAATGGCCCCAGTGGTCCCCACCTCTGGGGATTCATGCCCCAGTGGAATCTGCTCCCCATGGGCTGGATCTGATGACATGCTTCAAACCGGCACAATGTGGCAAAAGCAGCAAAGGGATATCGCCTGAGACGAGGTGCCTAAAAGCCTGTGCACATCCTTTCTCCCCCCTCCACTGCTTGCTCAGCTGGATGGAAGTCACCTGCCACGTTGTGATCCAGCCTGTGGAGTGGCCCACAGGGCTAGGAACTGAGGATGGCCTCCAACCAGCAGCCACTCGACTGAGTGAGCTCGAATGGTGACCTTGGCCTACTTGAACCTTCAGATGAGACCAGAGCATCGGGAGAGATCTGAGGCAGACATGCCCAACTATGTCTTGCCCAGATTCTTGACCCACAGAAACCATGAAGTAATAGCTGCTTGTTTTAAACCACTATTTTTGGAGGTAATTTGTTTTGCAGCAATAACCAGGCTGTCTATCCTGCTCCGCAGCCCACTCTTTTACCTGCCGTACTCCAGAAAATAATGATCTCTATCTTCTGCGGGTTTCTTCTTCTCTACTCATTCTGGCCACTTTTATGATCTTCTTGAGTGTACATAAAAGATCTTTTTGTTTTCTGTAGTATGACATCTCTAAAGTGCCTCCTCAAAGCAAAATAAAATCGGTATGAATATCCCACAGGCCAGTGAAATATCATCTTTATGTTTCGTGGGAAAAGATGTTCTGTTAAAAAGTCATATAATAAAGTTTGAAACAATTCTGATTTGCCAAATAAGCATGGATGAAAGGAGTGAAGCAACTGCTCACACACATTATCCAGGGGGTGTGCTGGCCCCAAAACAATGCAGCCCAGCCCTCTGCCTTCAACCCTGAAAGCTAGGGATCTACAGGCGGATGAAGACAGTGGTGGTGCAGGGGGCAGGGGTAGGGGGACAGTCCCTGTCCTCTCCCGAATTCTTGAAGCACCTGGACAGTTCTGGTGTAATTCGGCAAAGACCAACAGCAAAATGACCCTTCTCTGAAGCGAGTTGATGAGATCCACCACTGATTCCATTAGTAACAAGCAGTTACTTACTACTGCACATGCGCTACGCCATCCGGCACTAAATTAAGCACTCAGGAGAGATGTTACTGAATTCTTACATTCCTGTAAGCCAGGCACTACTCGCTTCTTACACAGAGGAGAAAAGAGGGCCCAGAGTTGTTGAGTAACTTGCCACAATTATACAGTTAGACTTCAGCAGAGCCACGGTTTGTATCCAACAATAAAGGCCATGTTCTTAGCCACACCACACATCCTATCTCATGAGAGCTGGTACTATGTTTGTCTGCCTACCCTTAATGTTTCTGAAAGTGTCATCTTATTCCCAAATGTGTTGTCAGTTTTCTTAAGTTCTAGACTAAGTTTATAATTCTGTCAACACTTTGCCCAATTCCTTCAATAACCTAGCATGTTAATGAGTTTCTTCCCATAAATGTCAAACTAAACAACACATTTTAAAGACTAATGGCTACTACCAAACTGGAAACTAACCAAATATCCATTGAAAAATGGATAAATTATGGGGCGCCTGGGTGGCTCAGTGGATTAAAGCCTCTGCCTTCGGCTCAGGTCACGATCCCAGGACCTGGGATAGAGCCCGCATCGGGCTCTCTGCTCAGCAGGGAACCTGCTTCCCCCTCTCTCTCTGCCTGCCTCTCTGCCTACTTGTGATCTCTATCTGTCAAATAAATAAATAAAATATTTTTTTAAAAAGTGTCTATCCTTTAAAAAAAAAAAAGAAAAATGGATAAATTATGGTATATTCATATAATGGAAAACTACTTAGCAATACAAAAGGAACTAGTGACACATATAACATGGACAAGTTTGTATATATATACACGAATTTATATACTTACACATATAAACATATACATACATGTACTTGTGTATATTAACATGTTTATATGTGTGTATATACATATTGACATAAGATTTACATATATGTAAATATATATAAATAAATATATATATATAAATTTTGCCAGAAAGAAGTCAGATACAAAAGAGTATACATGGTATCGTTCCATTGACATCAAGTTCAAGAACAGCAGCACTAATATATGGCAACAGAAATCAGAAGGTGGGTTGCCTCCTGGTGGACTGGCTGGGAAGGGAGCTCTCCAAGGTGACAGGAATGTTCTGTATGTCCTTTGGGGAGGCAAGTACAGTGTTTGTGTAACACTTAGAACTCTTCAAATGCAACAGTTAAGATCCCTGCCTCTTATTGTATATATTATACCTCAAAGATCTTAAAGCCTATAAAATGAAAACTTTAGAAGTTTTAGCCTTTTCTTGTCACTTATCTAGAGTGTTCCTTCCTCAATGAAATCCCTTCAATTTCTCTCAGGTTCAGTGAGTTGTTTTTTACCTTTCAATCTCTTATTTTTGGCAATTTATTTGCTTTGGCATAAAACACAAATGTGCCTTAAATATATATAAATGTGCCTTAAGTAGATATAAACAGAACACCTCTGAATCACACGCAGGACATGTCCCTTCTCAATCTTATCCCTTTCTTCCTGTCAGAGGAAACAAAGGTCCTAATTTATATAGCATTTCCCTGCCCTTCTTCAGAGTTCTATCACCCATGTACACATCCCTAATCTGAACAATATACTTTAATTTTGTGTGGTTTTTAACTTTGTATTAATGGAGCCGTTTTGTATGCATTCTTTTGTGTCTTGTTTCCTTTACCTTGACATTAAGGTTTGTAGGATTCAAACACATTATTGCATCTGAGTTTATTGTTCATTGTTGCACTGTATGCCACTGTATGAACACACCACAATCATTTACCCATTCTGGTGTTCATGGAGAGCTGGACCATTTACGATCTTCAAGTAACACAAATAGCATGAACCTTCTTAGATACATCTCCTGGCCCACATGTACACTTGTCTCTGTGCAAAATATTCCTGGACAGGAACGGGCCACAAACATGTGTATCTTCAACTTTAGTAGATCATGCCAAACTGTTTTCTAAAGCAACTGTACCAATTTATACCACACACGTGATATTAATGAAAAATGTTTATTAACCATTTGGATCTTTATTTCTTAAATACCTGTTCAAACCTTTTGACCATTTTTCAATGGAGTTGCCTGTCATTTTCCTACTGGTTTGTAGGAAATTTATTATAAGTTTATTTTGTAGCAATTTATTATAAATGTGCAATATATGTCTCCCATGGGTTAGATGTGTAATAAGTACACTCTATTGTATCATTTATATTTCTTAATTTCAATATGGTCAAATTTATCAGCTTTTTTCCTTTAGAATTAGGGCTCTTTGGTTTGTTTTAAAAATACCTCCTCCCTTCCCAAACTGCTTAAAAAAACAAGCCAAACAAACAAACAAAAACAAAAAAAAAACCCTCCATATCCTGAGGTCACAAAGATTATTTCCTATATTATTTAAGCTTTCCGGCTTTCTTTCTCATTTAGGTCCAACGTGGATAATCTGTGGTTTATCCCGTGAATGGTGTGACCCGGGAGCTCGCCGCCTCAGAACCATTATTTAGAGTACTAAGCCTTCCCCACTGATGTACAGGCCACCTCTCCATACATCAAACATAGATGTTTCCAGTTCTCTAGCATCTTCCCCTGACCCACTGTCTTCTGCCAACATCACACAGTCTTAACTTTGATAGCTGTTAAGATAAACTAAGAGCTAAATGTCTCCTAAGAATGTTTTGGTAATCACTGGCTGAGTTTCCTTTTTTTTTTTTTTTAAGATTTTATTTATTTATTAGAGAGAGAGCGTGCACTCACAGAAGCAGGAGGACTGGCAGGCAGAAGGAGAAGGCAACCGGGTGAGGGACTTGATCCCAGGACCCTGGGATTATGACCTGAGCTGAAGGCAGACTTAACCAAGTGAGCCACCCAGGTGCCCAGCTCTCTGAGTTTTCATACAAATACTGGAATCAGCTTGCCAAATTCCACAAAATGTCATGTGGTGATTAGCACAATCCTGCCTATAGATCAGTCTGGAGATAACCGACATCAAATACTGAGTCTCTTAATCTATGAACATGGTATATTTTGCCACATAGTCTTTGATATCTCTCAATGAAATTATGTATTTTTCTCTGTCAGATGTCTGCACTGTTACATTTATTGTTAGATACTAACAATATATATTGTTTTATACTATAGCGTTTTTTTATGTTTGCTGATCTACAGAAATACAATTGATTTTATTTTATTTTTTTTTTTTTTTTTAAAGATTTTATTTATTTGTTGACAGACAGAGATCACAAGTAGGCAGAGAGGCAGACAGAGAGAGAGAGGAGGAAGCAGGCTTTCTGCAGAACAGAGAGCCCGATGCGGGGCTCGATCCCAGGACCCTGGGATCATGACCTGAGCCAAAGGCAGAGGCTTTAGCCCGCTGAGCCACCCAGGCGCCCCTACAATTGATTTTAAAGTTGGTTTTTGCAACCAGCATTCTTCTAAACTCATTTATATACATAATGTATCTGTAGCATCTTTTTATATTCTCTGCAACAGAAATTCCTATGCAGATATATGCAATTATATCATATGCACACCATGCCAGTGTAGTTTCCCTTTTTCCTAACCTTGTACGTTTTACTTGTGATTCCTATCCAAGCCGAACAGAACTGGGTTGTTTTCTTATCTAGCTGGCTTTTGTCACTTAACTGGAAGAGTTAACATAATTACCAGATACACTTGCACTTAAACCTACCACCTTGTTTTGTGCTATTTGCCCCACTTGTTCAGTATTTCCTTCTCTTCCCCTTTTTTGGGATTGACGATGCGTGTTTTATTCCACTTTTTCCCTTTCCATGCATTTAGTGGCTAATCTAGGAAATATTGTATTTAAACAGTATGAATTCAAATGAATCTAAACAGTACACTTTCCATGTTTGCTTTAGATATTCTGATTTTAACCCTAAGCATACGTGTATCCACTCAAATGGACCATTCAGGGACTGCACGTAGCCCAGAGCGTGCACTGAATAGGCAGAAGCTGCCCACTGACTGGAGGGGGCTCTGCTGTGAAGCCTGGTCTGGACAAATACGGGTCATCCCCAGCCTGGATGGAGCTAACTGGCTCAGGACAGATGCAGAGCATCACCCAGACCCCAAGCCCAAAACAGCAAATGAGCTGTGATTTTAGTTTCAAATTATAACACTCAGGATTACTTATTTATAAACATGCAAAATAGGACGTTTTTAATTTACACTAAAGGATTCAGAAGGTGATTCTAGAGTCTACATCACTTATTTAAAAAAATTACAATTTGCTTAAGCAACACATTTCAAGGGTGTATTTATTACCCTAAGGATTTTACAAAATTGTTTTGCCCAAAATATCCATTAACACAGGTGCTATGTGGTGTAACAGAAAATGGGAAAGGCACAGGTAAGAGAAAGAATAAATACTATTTCCCACCTGCAGCCAGGGCTATCCAGCCCAAGCCAGGTTTTCTGACTTCCAAGGCCCTATATATGCTGTAGCTTGTAATTCCTGTCTGCACCACCCAACTATCTCAACAAGGCTTAGAAAACGCAGCTCAGGCTCCCTTCAATTCCTCCAGTGAGCCATTCTGATCTCCCCAGTAGAGTTCAGGTGCACCCCGCAGGCTCTCATAGCTCCCAGGTACACCTCTATCACCCCACTCATTACCGCTGGATAATCAATCACCTCGCTTTCCCAGGAAGGCTACGGGCTCCAAAAAAGGGCAGGTCCTCTGGCCCAACACAATGGTGCTCAATAAACCTTCGCAGAAGCAAAGGACGCCTGCCCTGCAAGGGTAGCAGCTGTCCTATCCATGGATATCCCCAGGTTCAGCACAAAGGGGACACTCAGCTACCAATCTGCCCAGTCAATAAGACCACTGAACCCTTATGTTCTTTCCACTACGCCACACCGCCTCCTGGACTGAAAAGTTAGGAGACCTGATTTATACCCTTGTCTTTGTCACTAACCACGGATGAGGACTTTGGCAAAAGCTTGCTCTCTCGTTGACAATCAGGCTCCAGTCCTTAAAAATGAAGGCATGGAAGTGTCTACAGACTCTCCAACTTCACTGTGAAAATGAAGAAATGCAGTTTTCTGTCCATGCTTACCTAGCCCATCACCAGGGTTTCTAGGCCTCTGCTCTTGTCATTTTCCTCACGTATTTCAAACACTTGTGCTCAGGCAGACAGACATAGCAGCGAAGAGCTCTGCCACTGGGCCCTCAAGTTCAAATCCCTGCTCCTCCGTTTAGCAGCAGATGATTCTGAGCAAATTCCTTCTGTCTTTGCACCATCTCCTCCTGTGGCCAAGAGGGATGAGACTACCTCACTCGCAGGACTGTTCTGAGGCTCCCACTAGTGAATCCATGTAAAATGCTCCAAGAGCGTGCCAGGCATGTGTTGGCTCTCACCACTCTTAGGTGCCACTCAGGGGTGGGTAATTTAACTCTCCTACTGTCAATTCCTCAGGTTTCTTACATGGATAGCACAAATGCCTCCAAGACAACTTGATCTCGCCCAGATCCCTTTCTTATCTAACCCCAACCCAGTCTCCTGATCTTCCTTTCCCCTTGGTGTTTGTGTCCTCCTCATGAAGCAGGGATCCACAACTGTGTCTAGTGCAAGGATCCCATGACTCAGGACCCTCACTGAGCAGTGTTCAGTAAGCCCCCGGCCCTGGGTACTTGCCTTATCAAGCAGGCAGTAAATGTCCACTCAACTTGGACATGGTAGTGCCTGGCCCATAAGGAGGGATCCAGATGGGAGGGCACAGTTAGGAAAAGGGTAGAAAGAACTGTAAGGGGAGGCAGACTTAAGGACAACATAGAACATTCCTAGGTAAGATTTGGCCAGACTGATTCTAAGAAGAACCCCAGAAGGGGAATGGATTGGGGCTGGTGCAGGAGGAGCCTGGAGGGCAGAGAATGGCTCTCATGTCAGTCCCACAGGATGGATAAGAAAGTGATCTGGACAAGGCAGGGACTTGGCAGGAGATCGGGGCAGGCTTGCTTTGATGATGCAAGGCTGAGCAAACGCCAGACAGAGAGTCAGGAAATCTAAGTTCTAATCCTAGACATACCTTCCCCATTCCCTGCCAATGCCAGGAACTGCTGCATTTCTCCAAGTTTCTGACTTCTCACTAGTAAAACAGAATTCTCTCCTCACAGTGCCCTGTGGCTCTGGGCCTGTGTTTAGGGATCTGCTAGTTTTCCACAAGAGTTTTCAATTAGGGTTTTCATTCAATAACCACCCCCCCCCCCAAAAAAAAAAACCCTACAGTAAACCTTTTTCAAGTTGCCTTATCAACAGTGCTGACACACGCTTTCAGTTCCTACAACTTCGGTGCCAGCATCTGTATCTGTTAACAACTTCCTCAATGCCAAAACTACACTACTTTCACTGTCCTGGCCTCATAAGGATAGAATGAGCAGAAGCACACTGAACGGGTGAAGGATGTGCCAGGTCTGACTGAAGTCTGGCTGAATCCCAGGGAAAGATTCGGATCTGCAAAGAGGGAAATTTAGACCTGCACATCAAGTAACCACTTAGAAGAGGGTAAAGGAGTAGCACAAGTATTGTCAGACAAGCCTCACAGCCGCCCAGAGCAGTGCTTTCGTTTCAGCCAAATAAGGCCCGGTGATGAGTATTTCAACTAGAATTCAACAGATTTTCTTTGTGCTTTATCTGTAAACCGTTGTTGTTGTTGTCATTTTACTGCCTCTATGTGCAATAAGCAAGAGGAATTCACGCTAGCTTAGCATTTGTATGTATGGCATATATTTTAAGTCACAGTGTTGGAACAGCCTTTCCTTGTTCAAGTTTGATAAACGTGGGCCAAAGGCTGTCTCTTCAAGCTCCAACACGTACCTCAGCATTCTGGTCTCAACACTTCTGGTGTCTGGTATCGCAGCGGTTCCTTCCCTCACGCCCCACTGTCCTTAGGACAAAATCTCAGATCTCTCAACATGCCCCGGATGGCCCTTGGGACCTGTCCTGGATGCCCTCGTTCCTGGCCCAGACGTCTCTGGCTTCCTGCGTACCATGCCCTCTGCCCCACCAGCGCTGCCTGGGGCCCCGGTACTCACTGAACTCCTTCGGAGCCTTCAGGTCTCTGTGAAATCGCGCCCCCCCGGAGAAGAGCAGGTGCCTTGCTATAGCCACCTGTCACCTGCTGTACTGCCCCTCCCAGGAATGTCTGTGTGATTAGTATTCAGTCATGACTCTCTGACTCCAAGAAGCCAGGGGCTAGGACTCCTCAGTCCTCTACTGAACACACCACGTGCCTGCCACGGCGCAGGCACCCACACGCAGGACAGTGGTCCTCGTCCACTCGAGCCTCTTAAATATCCACACATGACCCGCTGCCCCACAGCTCCCAGAACAGACAGCCAACTCAGAAAGTTGTACCCGGGGACCAGAGAAGTTTCTCTCAAAGTCCATGACCAGAGTAGGGGCTGAACAAGGCCCCAGGTGAACTCCACGCATGTAACATGCTCTGGGACTTTGGACAAGTTACTTAACCTGAGACACTGTCTGTAAAACAGGAGAGTAGTACGTATCTGTGGCAAGCTGAATAAAGATGTCCACATCCTAGAACTTAGAAGCTGTGAATATATTATTTATATGACAAAGAGGACTTTACAGATGTTATTAAATTATGGATTTTAAGATGGATGATTATCCTGAATTGTCTCGGTGGGCTCAATGTAATCAAAGGGTCCTTGGAAGAAGGAGGAAGTTAGTAGACTCAGTCAGAGAAGACAGTGGGATAACAGAAGCACAAGTTGGAATGATGTGCTTTAAAGGTGGAGGAAGGGGGCTCTAGAAGCTGGGCAAGGCAGGGAAATAAACTCTCTCCTAGTCTCCAACACCTGGATTTTAGGACTTCTGACCTCCGAAACTGTGAGAAAATGCATCTGTGCTGTGTTAAAGTGCCACATTTGTGGCACTGTACTACCACAGTGATAGGAAACTAATACACAGCCTCACAGGGGTTTTGTCAGGATTAAATGTGTGGATGTGTAAACACTCAAGAGCGCATGGCACACAGTAAGAGCTCCGAAAGTGCTGGCTGGCATGGTTACTCCTTTCGTCCAACTCCTCACATGGTTGCCAGAGTGATCTTCCTAAGCACACACTGCACCATGAAGTCCCCATCTCCAAGCTTTCAGAGCTCCCCATGGCATGCGACGGCAGCCCCTTCAGCCTCTTCTCCCAGCTCCTGCCTCCCAGACTGCTACGCGCCCAGCCAGCCAGCACAGCTTGTCTACTGACTGTCTGACTTGCCTGGATACGCTGTGAGCTCCACAGGGCGAGGGCTCTATCTTACTCTGCGGCCTCAGCTCCCTTCACAGGTCCCAGAACACAACACAGCACAAAAGTCCTTGATACACAGCTGTCTAATGCACTGATGTGACACTGAGCATGACACTGAGCACACTTGGGCTGCGTTCTCCTTAGATCTTTCCAGACTGGACTCCCTACCTCCTCGTACAGCAATCAATCTGGTGCCCATCAATCTGACTGCATCATCCCTCTGCTTAAAACCCAATCTGACTGCATCATCCCTCTGCTTAAAACCCTTCTACTGCTCCATATAGTCCTTAGGATAAGGGCCAAGCCTCAGGCCTCATGGGTTCTTCTGCATTTCCATCCTTATTTTAACTACTCGGAAATTCTCTTAGTGCCCAGAAAGCCTGGCCTCCCAGCTTCTGGACCCTTATGTATGCTGCTGCCTCTGGCTGAAGCACCCTCCCTTACTCTCTTTGCCTAGCTAACACCTCCTCATCCCTCAGGTCTCTGCTTGAAGCTCTTTGAAGGTATGAACTGTTGTTTATCACATGCCTTGCAGTATCCCTGGGACCCAGCAGTATAAGGCACCTGCTGAAGGAATAGGAAGTTGTCATTAGACCCTATATGCTTCCCGGCACCTGACTCACTCATCTTGAATCCTGGATTAGCCCAGACCTGGGGGTTCTGCCTTAGTGCTCCTGGCCTTGACCCCTACCCATCTTCCTGATCTGTACTTGTGACAGCCCCACTCTGATTGGTCATGACTTGATCCATGGTGCCCCCCCTACCTCGACCCCAGCCCCCAGAATGCCAGCACTTACTTCAACTGTCCCAAATCAGGACCTGGCACTTCTGTCAGGGGAAATAGGGAAAAGCATTGTTGTGGACCACTGTTAAATAAGGTAACAGTTATAGGCTTATCCCTTTGGCAAGCTACTATCGTATTCATACATGCTACTGATGACATTCCCCTTCACCTGAACTCTGTCTAAATGTGTATGAAAATCTAACCAACTCTCGATATTTCTTAAGAAAGGCCTTAAAACAAAACAGAACAAAAACAGTGTCTGGATACCACACATTAGGGGTTCTTACAGTGCCTCCTTTTCAATACACTCAGTTTCCTACCAGCTAACCAGCAGGTCTGACCCATGTGTTAGCAGGCGAGTAAACTGGTGTTTCAAACCCTCTGCAATCTTTTAAATAAAACAATAAATAAAAATAACAGAAAATGCCAGAGTACAATAGACGTTTTCACAGAGCTTTTGTTTCAAGTGATGCATACACAGGACCGTACCAGATCACAATGGAAAAAATATGGGCTAAGGTCAAAACATGCGCTTACTTTGAGCTAAGGTCAAAAACTGTGAAAACTCCTAAGTTGGCTAATCCTTATTTTCTGATCATTTTTTCCTTCTTATACCCAAGTCATCTCCGTGTTACTTCTATACCAAAGTATTTCCGGTGTCACTTTATAGCTATAGGAACGCTAGGCACTGGCGTGCTGAGAGGGACCCAGAATAAATCAGCCAGCCAAAACCAATAGCCTCTCCACTCCTACACAACACATAGGGCCAGCTCCGGGAAGTATGTGACCCCTTTTGGAAGACCTTGAGTCTCCACATATCTGGCCAGGTCTTGGGATTCCCACACTTCTAACTTGAATGAGCCAAGCTTCAAGACTCTTGGGCAGTACCCACACCTGTCCTCCTCACCCGCGCCCGGGCCACACCCTGCCGGCATAGAGGGTGCAGGGCCTCAGCCCTTCAAAAGTGGGGGCGGGGCATCTTGGGAGTATCGTGTAACCCCAGTTCCCACACTTCCTGTTTACACTCCCTCTTCACCCATCCCAGGCCCCTGGGTCGACCCGTCTGTAGGTGAGCCGAGTCGGAGCGCCGGGGGGTCCTGGCCGCAGGACGAGGGGCTGGCCCGGGCGCACAGCTCCGGCAGGCTGCAGCGGCGGCGGACGGGGATGGGGGGTCGTCAGAGGTGCTGAGTTGCCTTCCGGACCCGGCCGCCACGTGCGTCCTCGGCCACCTCCCGCACACTGCCGCTCTTACCCGAAAGTCGTGGGCAGTGTCCTTCACCGGCTGCACGCGGTGTCCCTGGTGCCGGGGGTCGGCCTGGCACGAGCAGCACAGCAGCTCCTTGTCGTCGAGGCAGAAGAGGCTGAACTGGCCACGGTGCGGGCGGCAGAGTCGCGGGGAGTGGTGGCCCGCCCAGCGCGCGCCCTCGGCCTCCTCGCGCAGCAGCTTCTCCACCAGGTTGTTGAGGGTGTGGTTGGTGCGCAGGTCGACGAGGGCCGCGCGGTCCTTGCACACCGGGCAGGTGGGCGCCACCTGCACCTCCCAGCAGCGGGTCACGCACACGCGGCAGAAGTTGTGCCCGCAGCGCAGAGTCACGGCGTCGCGGAAGGGGTCGTAGCAGACGGCACAGAGCAGCTCCTCCTTGAAGGAGCGGGAAGGCCCAGGGGACGCGGCGGGACCCAGCTCCATACCCTCAGTCGCGGGATCCAAACCTGCAACTTTGGCCCCACCCCTCCCACCAGCCAGGAGGCTCCGGGACCCCGCGGAGAGCGGTGGAGAGCTTCCGTTCTGAGCGCTGAGCGACAGCAGCGCCATCCAATCGCGAGGAGCGAGCTCTGGAGGCTCCGCCTCAGTTCCGATAGACGCAGGAAACCCCGGAAGAGCGGGGCGGACCCCTGCAGTCTGCGGTCCTCGCCGGCCCCCGCCGGCCCCTGCCGGCCCTCGCCGGCCGTCGCCGGCCCCCGCCGGTCCCAGCTAGTCCTCTCCGCTCCTTGCCGATCCTCTGCGGTCTGGCCGGGTTTCGGGAGAAGGAAACGCCCCAGTTGTGCGGCAGGGCTTCCGTGTCATCGGAAACCTAGTTTCTATTTGAAATACGAAATGAAGTAGAGGCGTCTTCCTCAGCCACTCCCTGGGAGTTTCAGGTCCGCGAGGTCGGAGAGCAGCGAGCTCTCCCGGTCCTGGTTCGGAAGTAGAGGCTGAGTCTCCTCTGTCTCCCGCCCTTGCACTCTTGTTCACTTAGGTTGGCCAGTCTTAGTCCTGTGCCGTGGAGTAAAGAGAAAACAGGTGAGAGAAGGGGGTCCGGGAAGACCTCTCGAGAGACCTGTCCCGGGGTTGCAGACGTGGGCAAGTCACAGTCTTTGGGAATCTGTTCCTCGTGAGTGAAATGGTGATCGTGCCACTTGTCTACGTGAGACGCGAGGACTGAACTGGACGAATCCTGGAAAGCGCTCACTACACGAGGCGGCCCCCGTTAGAGCAGAGTAAGGATCGCTGCGACCGGAGCGGTGGAAGTCGAGCCCGGGCTGAATGCCTGCCTGCTGTAGCAAGCCTGGCTCTCCCAGCCCCCCATTCCGGCCTCAGTTTGATCGCTTTACAGCCTCCGGACGCAGGATTCCTTTCCCCTGACACACGTCCTTTTCCCGGTTTCTGTTGGAAGACCGTTCTCCCTCCATGTGTCATTTTTCTGTATTTGAGCAGAGGCGCTGACTGCCTTTTTCTGGAATATCTTCAAGGATGTTTCTGTGGTGAATAGCCTTGGACAACAGATAATATCTCCCTCCAGGCAAAGATCTGGCAGACTTTCCAGACTCTCCATTCTGAGAGATTCCGTTTCCCCGAGCTTCTGAGTTCTCTAATATAAGGCCGCCTACCATGGTCGTCACCACAGAGGCTTCTGGGAATCGGGGCTCAGAAAAGGGGCCCAACTGTTAATTCTCTGACTATTGTTACCAACATTACTAACGAGCTGCATTTTGTCTCTGAGCCGGGACTCTCACCCACCAGCATTCTTCAACCTGTTACAGGGTAACTTGTTAATTTGCAAAAAGGCCAAAATCTCAGTGCTTTTATAGTTCTTGACGGTTGTCTTCCAAACTTTTCCTCAGAGTAGCCTGTTTCCCGTAGTGCCAAGGGGATGAATACCACCAATTACTGCCTTCTGCAGTGTTTTGTAAGCAATGTTGGTGGTCCTCCTGCCTTATCTGGGGAGCTTTCTAAAAGCAGACTCCTGGGCCCAGTTTGCTTGCCTCTCTGAGAGGAAGGCCCAGGTATCTGCATTTCACATGCTTGCCAGGTGATTCCCAGGCACACTAAAGCTTGAGGCCCACTGTTCTATATCAGATCTGGAGTTACAGTTACTGATCCAAAAACTAACCTTAGAGGCAGTATCTGAAAAGGCCACAAGATGGGGCTAATAACCCTACACTCCAGGCACCTTCCTGAAAATCTTGTTTTCTAGTGTTCCCGTACCTGTGTGCCCCAGTGCTCTGTCAATCTGTTTGCTGTCTCTTATTCTATTCTGTTCTTATAGGGTTTTCCCTGTTTGTTTTTTCATTGTTGTTTTTCTCAGATAAGAATATAGATCTTATTTTCTTTTTCTTTTTTTTTTAATTTTTTTAAATTTTTTATAAACATATAGTGTATTTTTATCCTCAGGATACCTGTCTGTGAATCGCCAGGTAGATCTTATTTTCTTTAAGCAGAATACAAAAGTTAGCATTCAACCAATAAGGTTCTCCAGGCTTTCTGGGAATCCCGGAAGGACTTGGTGTTATGCCAAGCCCCACCACTAGCCAGAGGCATGACCCAGGCCTCTTTTCTGACTTCCTTTTCCTCAACCATAAAAGGAAAGATCCAACTAAATGCTCCAAGTTCTCAGTGGCCCAGACACTAAACTTTTTTATGCTCTGCATAATTTCAGTGAGGAGAGTGACTAATACTTACCCAGACACCAGAAAAGAGAGATCTGTCACCAACTTCTATATCTTCTTTCAATAGAAAGAACTTTTCCAGAGGATGTTGAAGTTCAGGCTCTCTGTTATACCTACTAATTTAACGCAAAAGTCCGTGGACAGTTCTGGCTGTTTCTGATTTGCCCCATCCCAGACCCCAGGCATTCTTGCTTGGCACTGCCACTTTCCAAACCCCTGCTATACCCATGAAGATGTATGTAAGGGATGACAACTGTTTTTCAAATGTTATGTTAGAGAAAAAAATGCCTAGGTGCAGAAGATGGGGTGAATTTTTTTTTCCTTTTCTTTTTAGATCAGCATCCTAGAAAGTGACTTGTGTAAATAAAAGGCAGAGATTAGATTAACTGTATTAGATTTGAAAAGAAAAGCAAGACCCAACTGTATGCTGCCTAAAAGGAGCCCATTGTAAATTTAAGCATACAAAGAAGTGAAAAGGATAGGAAAAGATATACCGTGCTAACAGGTGTCAAAGCTGGGTTGGCTCTGCTAATATCTGAAAAGCAGATTTCATATCAAAGACTATTATAGGGATAATATTCTATAGGATGGCCATAGAGTGCAACCATTGCAGAGCTGGCGATTGCAAGAGCAACTTCCAGAAATAGGCAACCAGAGATGCAAACATGATGGAACTTATTCAACAGAAATACTAGGGAAGTCTTCAAGGAAATCACTATAGTCAGGTGCTTGATATGGGACATAGAGGTGAACCATGGGGAAAAAAGAGGGTAGGGGCTCCGATTTGGTCTGAATAATGCAGGGAGATAATAGTGTTAATGTAAGTGGTTAGAGAACACCTAGTAAATGGCCTGCCCCTGGGTCAGATTTGGTTGAAGACTTATTTGATCCATGTGTTTTCCCCCCCTGTATCATTTATCATTTATGATGTTCTATTTTTTTAAGATTTTATTTATTTATTAGAGAGAGAGAAAGCATGAGAGGAGAGAGGTCTGCGGGAGAAGCAGACTCCCTGCTGAGCAGAGAGCCCTATGTGGGACTCAATCCCAGGACTCCAGGATCATGACCTAAGCCAAAGGCAGTCGCTTAACCAACTGAGCCACCCAGGTGCCCCCGATAATTTATGATGTTCTAAACTTCAGCTTTTATTTTGAATTTTTTTGGTTTTGTTTCAAGTTTTTATTTAATTTCCAGTTAGTCAAGGTATAATGTAATATTAGTTTCAGGGGTAGAGTTTAGTGATTCATCACTTACATAGAATACCCAGTGCTCACCACAAGTGCCCTCCTTAATGCCCATCACCCATTTAGCCCACCCCCCCCCCAGCTCCCCTCCAGCAACCCTCTGTTCTCTATAGTTAAGAGTCTCCTGTGGTATGCCTGCCTCTTTTTTGCCCACCTGTGTTCACCTGTTTGGTTTCTTAAATGCCACATATGAGTGAAATCATACGGTATTTGTCTTTCTCTGATTGACTTATTTCACTTAGGATGATACATTCTAGCTCCATCCACGTCATTGCAAATGGCAAGCTTTCATTCCTTTTTATGGCTGAGATATATATAGATAGATAGATGATAGATAGATAGATAGATAGATATCTCCCACGACTTCTTCATCCATTCATCAGTCAATGGAGATTTTATAAGCCTCAACTTTTAAAATGCAACCCAAAAGTGATAAGGCAGTAAGAGAATGGATTATCTCATATCATTAAGAGTTTAGAGGCAACAAGATGGGATAGGGAGAGAAACAAACCATAAGAGACTCTTAATCTCACAAAACAAAATGAGGGTTGGGGGGGTAGGGAGAGGGTGGTGGGTTTATGGACATTGGGGAAGGTATGTGCTATGGTGAGTGCTGTGTAGTGTGTAAGCCTGTCGGTTCACAGACCTGTACCCCTGGGGCTAATAATACATTATATGTTAATAAAAACATTTAAAAAAAGTGTAGAGGCAAGAAGGCTATATCCGGCACAAAGACACTGAGACCCCAGATTCTTTCCAACTTGCAAGTCTGCCTATGGCTTCCTTTTGGCTGGAAAATTACAGCAACAGCTCTAGGCATCTCACCTGACATCAGCCAAAGTCCATAATTGGAATAGAGCCATTTCCCTCTACTATGTCTTATCTTCAGAGCCAAGAAACCTTATCTAAAACCCTCCAGAAGATTTCTCCTCACACCTTATTAGTCAGAACTGGGTCACACTCCCACCTCTAAATGCATCACTGGCAAGAGGAATAAGACCACTATGATTGACTTGAACCAATTGGAATTTACCTGAGTCATGGAAGTAGAGGGATGGTCATTGAGATACGTTTGGGACTTGGCTATTTATTATAAAAGAGAGGGGAATCGCCATTAGGTAGGCAACTATAGGTTTAGGACAGTTGCCAACCTTTGCAAATTAGATTTTACATAAAAAGTCAAAATTTCTACCTTTGCCTTTTTTTCATTAAAAAAATTTAATTGTTGGGGCGCCTGGGTGGCTCAGTGGGTCAAGCCGCTGCCTTTGGCTCAGGTCATGATCTCAGGGTCCTGGGATCGAGTCCCGCATCGGGCTCTCTGCTCAGCGGGGAGCCTGCTTCCCTCTCTCTCTCTCTGCCTGCCTCTCTGTCTACTTGTGATCTCTCTGTCAAATAAATAAATAAAATCTTAAAAAAAAATTTAATTGTGCTAAAATAAACATAACATTTACCATCCTGAGCATTTCTAAGTGTGCAGTTCAGTAATGTTAAGTTTATTCCCGTTGTTGTGCAACTAATACACAGAACTTTTCCATCTTGCAAAACTGAAACTCTGGGTTTCTGGGTTTATTAAACAAATCTTTTTCCCTCCTTCCCCCAGCTCCTGGCAACCACCAGCCCACTTTTGTCTCTATGAATTTGATTGTTCTAGGTACCTCATGTCAGTAGATCATACAATATTTGTCTTTTCATACTGGGTTATTTCACTTTGTATATAATATCCTCAGAGTTCACCCATGTTGTAGCCTGTGTTAGAGTTTCCTCCTTTATTTTTTTTAAAAAGATTTCATTTATTTTTGTGAGAGAGAGGGAGTGAAGATGAGTTGGGGGGGAGGGGTAGAGGGAGAAGCAGACTCCCCACCAAGCGGGAAGCCCAATGCAAGCCGGATCCCAGGAGCCTGGGACCACAACCTGAGGTGAAGGTAGACACCCAACTGACTGAGCCACCCAGGTGCCCTCCTTCCTTCTTTAAAACTGAATAATATTCCATCGTATGGGCAGAACACATTTTTGTTTATCCACTTACCCATCGATGGACACTTGGGTTCCTCCCACCTTTGGCTGTTGTGAATAATGCTGCTACAAACACAGGTGAATAAACATCTCTTCAAGACTCTGCTTTTAATTCATTTGGATAAATGCCCAGATGTGGAATCTGTGGATTATAATAATAATTCTACTTTATTTTTTTGAGGAACTGCCATACTGTTTTACACAGTAACTGCACCATTTTACATCCCCACCAATAATGCAGACAGGTTCCAATTTCTTCACATCCTGGCCTCCACTTGTTCTTCTCTTTTTTTTTCTTTTCTCATTGTAGGCAGCCTATTGGGCATGACATGATATCTCCTTGTGGTTTTTATTTGTGTGTCCCTAATCATTAGTGGTGTTAAATATCTTTCTGTATACTTGTTGGCTATTTGGACATCATCTTTGGAGAAATGTTGATTCAAGTCCTTTGCTGATTTTAAATTAGGTAATTTTTTGTTGTTGTTGACTTATAGGAGTTCTTTTTATCTCCTGGGTATTAACCCCTTATCAGATATATAACTTTCAAATATTTCCTCCCCTTCTGTAGTTTGCCTTTTCACTTTGTCGATTTCAATGCATAGAAATTATTTACTTTGATGTAATCCAATTGATCAGTTGCTACTTTTGTTGCCTTTTGATGACATATCCAAGATACCATGGCCAAATCCAATGTCATGAAGCTTTTTCCCTAAGGTTTTATAGTTTTAGGTCTTATGGGTAGGTCTTCAATCCACTTAAATTAATTTTTTAAAAGATTTATTTGAGAGATTTTTTAAAAGATTTATTTGAGAGAGAGAGTGCACAGCGAGGGGAGGGGCAGAGGAAGAGAGAGAGGGGGGAAGCACCCTCTGAGCAGGGAGCCAGATGCTCCCAGGACCCTGGGATCATTACCTGAGCTGAAACCAAGAGTTGGACACTGAACGGATTGAGTCACTGAGGAGCCCCTCCATTTTGAATGAATTTTTACATATGGTGTAGGGTGGGGTCCAATTTCACTCTTTTGCATGTGGATATCCAGGTTTCCTGACACCATTTGTTGAAGAGACTGTCCTTTCTGACATTGAATAGCCTTGGCACCCTTGTTGAAGGTCATTCGACCACATACACAAGAGTTTATTTGGGAGCTCTCTGTTCTATTCCATTGGTCTATATGTCTTTCCGTCAGTACCACATTTTTTTCCTTACTGTAGCTTTGTAATAAGTTTTGAAATCTAGAAGTGTGAGACCTCCAACTCTGTTCTCTGTAAAGATTATTTGACCATCAGGGTCCCTTAAGATTCCATATAAATTTTAGGATGGATTTTTTTATTGCATTAAATATCGTTGGGATTTTTATAGAGATTGCACTAAACCTGTAGACCACTCTGGATAGTACTGACATCTTAACAACAAAGCTGAGTATTCCAACCCATGAATATAGGCTATCTTTCCATTTACTTACGTCCTGTGATTCCTTCAGCCATGTTTTATAGTGTTCAGCGGCCCAGGTCTTTTGCCTCCATCATGAAGTTCTTTCCCAAGTATTTTATTCTTCTGGATACTATTGCAAATGGAGTTATTTACTTAATTTCCTTTTTGGATAGTTCAGTGTCTGTTTTCGCTTTTGGAAAAAGAAAGCTCTTGCTGCATTGCTATAGGAAGCTTCCTCTTCCGCACAGCAGTAGACTTTTGAGCTGAATAGCAAGTGCTTCCTGTAGAAGGGACATTTGTTCTCCAGTTTGTCCCAGACCCCATCCAGCTAGCTTCCCTCACCTCCCCTGCTTTGCCTCTGTGGACCTCCAGGCTTTCAGCCCCTTGCTTGGATATGCCCAGTAAGGGTTACACACCACTGCTCTTACTGTGAAGGAGGTAGGGTGGTAAGATACTCCAATACAGACAGGCAACTTGGTACTTGACAAAATGAAATCTAAGTGGATTTTCCATGTTCCTGATATTTCTTCTAAGCCCCAAATTATTTTATTGCAAATATTTTGAATAGACTTTTAAAAATATATATATTGTGTGTTTTTTTTCCTCACTTAAAATATAGAATGCAGAACATAATGTGAACTTTACTTCCTGACTTAGACAATAATTACTGTGCTGCGCTGGACATAAAGGAGTGCCCTCAGGAGTTCGTGCACTGTGTAAGGTTGTCTGTCTCGGCCCTGTAAGTGGCCACAGATACCTATGTTTTAGAGGTTTTTCCATTTGCTAGGCACTTGGTGTTTCTTTTTTAGAGGTGCTTCTTGCTGCTAACAATCATTCTGCCTGTAGCAGCCTGCTTGCAATGCCTCTTGATGCTTCCTAGTGTGGGCTAGGCACAGAGAGCCAGCCACATTTGTTAGAATTGCAGATGTCAGTAATGGCAAGACAAGGTTCATAGGGCCATGCCATTGCTTCAGAGCTTATCCATGGGGTGGGGGGAGGCGGCAAGCTCACTTGCAGGGTGGGTGAGGAATGGAGAGCCAAGAAGGCCAAAGTCACAGGAGTCATGGAGCTGACTCAAAGTGGGCGGGGCAGCAGGTGGGCTCCATTTCCACACAGGCACTCTGCATGGGCACCCTGGCGCCCACTGCCCTGCAGCCATCTTGGGGAGCCACCCAAGGCCAGACAGCCGTGCCCAGAGCTGTGGAAGTTGCCAGGCCTCTGTGGCACTGAGACTCTGCCTATTGTTTTTAAAAGGGAGGTGAAAACATTCTACTGATTACTCCATCTGCCCTCCCTCTTGAGTCCCTAAATTAATTTCTCAATGGATTTAATATGGTTTTATTTTTCCCAAAGAGATTCACTTGGGATTACATCCAGAATCCATTTTTTTTTCTCCACGGAAAGATTTTATTTATTTTAACTTTTCCACATTTTCAAACACAAAATGAGAGAGAACAGTTTAATTAACCCCCACCTACTCATCATTCAGCTTATATCAGTAATCAAATTTTCTATTTTTGTCTCACTTTTCCCCTCCACATTTGGGGGGTTGGGTATGGGGGAGTATTTTGGGTAAGTAATATAAAATAAATAAATTAGGTAAATCCTCCCCCATCTTTTTTGAAGTAGGCTCCATACCCAGCGTGGAGCCCAACACAGAGCTTGATTTCACCATCTTGAAATCATGGCCTGAACTGAAATCAAGAGTTGTACACTCAACTGACTGAGCCACCCAGGTGTCCCAGTGATGGAATATTTTAAAGTAACCATTATTTTTATTTCAGGAACACATTTTTAAAAATTGCAACAGGATAAAATACCTTCCATTTATTGCCAGCTATGAGCCATGGCACTGGCAGGGAAATTTACATGTATTATTTCTAGTCCCTCTGACAACCGTATGGTAAGTTATTCCCATTTTACAGATGAGGAAATTGAGGTTCTGCCTTAATTTATAGACAAAAGAACAGACTGACTGATAGTATATTAGTTAGGATATACTTGAAGCTATGATGACAGAGAAGCCCCAAATGCAGCAACCTGAAAAGTTTTAAGTAAATTTCTCATGTAAATGTTCAAGTTGGCCCAGGCCATATCTAGGGCTAGCATTGTGGCTTGATGGCACTAGGGACCCAGACTTCATTTCTCAACACCATAGACCAGGATGGCGGCTCCAGTTTCCATCATTCGATGGAGGTGGAAAAGGAAATGTTGGAGGCTTGCCCATTGTCTTGACAGGCATGATCCTAAAGCTCAGTCACCAACCATTGCCCAGAACTTAATCACTGGCCATACCTGCAAAGGAGACTGGGACTTGCAGTCTTTATTTGGGGCAGCCTAGGACCAACTAAAAATCAGGTATTCTATTATAAGGGAAGAAAGGACAACCAGCTGTGCCTTCATGAATGGAATAGAGCCCTTTTGAAGTCAAGGACATGGTTTTGAAGTTTCGGGGTTCTTTTGTTGTTTTGGGGGGTTGGCTTCAACTGTGGTCCATTTAGCAAACCCAGTGGTACCTGGTTTATTTAGAGGTAGATGTCCTTTGGTGATGAAGGATTTCAGTTATTTAATCCTTGTGCCCATGGCTTTTTTCTTTGTTCATTTTTTTTTTTTTTTTACTCAGAACACTTATAACCATATTATTCTTTTAAGATGAAATGTATTCTGATTTTTTTTTTTAAGTAGGTTCCATGCCCAGCACAGAGCCCAATGTGGGGCTTGAACTCACAACCCTGAGATCATGACCTGAGCTGAGATCAAGAGTCAGATGCTTAGCCAACTGAGCCATGCAGGTGCCCAAAAGTGGAATATATTCTAGTAACAAACTTACATTATGTGATTTCATTCCATTATCCCATAATAGACTCCAATGACGTATCATTATGTAACAATAATGGGTTTATATTCAGCCCTGCTCTTTCCTACCTGGGTGGCTATGGACAAATTATTTCTCTTTTCCAAGTCTCCTTTCCCTTTCTACAAAATAGGAATACTATTATTTACCTCAATGAATTGTTGTGAAGACCCATTAAGTGATGGGTGAAAGTTCCATTCACACAGTGAACACCTGACAGATCGTATCTGTATAACAGATAATCTATATAATCTCTCCCCACTAAACCCACCCTATTTAATTCCTATTCTTTCTTTCTTTTCTTTTTTTTTTTTTTAAGTAGGCTCCACAGCCAACGTGGGGCTTGAACTCGTGATCCTGAGATCAAGAGTCATGTGTCCTGCCAACCGAGCCAGCCAGGTGCCCCTAATTCCTGTCATTTCTAAAACTAAAATCATAGCATGTTATATAGCACAATACCATAATAATCGCCATAGTGTGAATATTTCCATACCTATCAATTAATTGGGTCATCACGATATCCTGTGAAATAGGTTGGGAAGGTAGTACTTATTCCTCTACTCTCCTAGATTAGGAAATGCAAACTCAGAGAGATGGATTTGCTTGCCCAAGGTCATGTCTTCCCTCTTGAATGGCTCCTTCCCATGTGCATCTAAACCCACTCCACTAGCTACCATCTTAAACAAAGCTTCGAACACACAATGAGCCATCGAAGATTTTTTAAAGACCATTCACATAGAATCCTAGGCTTCTCGAAGCATTTCTGATAGGTTTTTAAAAGGCAGGTAACAGGCTGACATGTGTCACCTGAATTTTTCATGACCGATACTGGGCAGAACATAGGGAGACCTACAGGCAGAGAGTATCTATCCATCGCAGGGAGTTTTCCCAGGTCTCTTTCATAAACAAAACCTATTATCCTATGATGCTAGGGGCTAGGTTTCAGAGCTTTAAAGAAACATCTCTGAAGGATTCAACATCCTCTGAAAATTTTGAAAATCTGGAAACCTTGTTCCAATTAGGGCCTGGGGATATTGTAGTTTATGGATTTGGTCACAGGGAGGCAGCATACACAAACTCACCTTTCCTTAAACCTGTTGGATTCATTTTGCTCCTTAGTTCCCACTTGCCTCTGGCCCAACACAGACCCTCAACAGCTAATGTAAGTATCTAACCTTCAACTGCTCAACATTCATCTCCTCATTCCCGTGTACAAGAACACAGAAGGGGCCCCCATTTTCTGAAGCCCTCTGACGATATCCTTGTGGGGCTGTCAGTTGGTCTGTTAGTCTTCCCCCATACTTGGCCTCGAACTCCAGTTTACCTGTCGCTCTTGCCTGATCACGCCAAGCCCTACCCACAGTCTCCTCTGACACCTGACTGCTCTGCAGGTTGCCAGCATTCCCTGGTGCTGGGGACATCATGAACAGGTGAATGGGGTAAACCAGGGGGAGCTCCTGCGGGTATGGCTATGAGCGCCCACCCAGTGGGTTGTCAGCTGCCTTGGTTGGGCAGGTGGGCCCCAGGCTCAGAGATTCTGACTGTCAGTAGACCCGCAGTGCCATCCAGGTATCTATGTTTTAAGAGCTACAGGTCATCTGTCCTCTGGTCACAATTTGAGAAACATAGAATTTCTGGTTTTGTGGACAAGTTAAGGAACCTTAAGTCTTGGTTTTCTTTTCAGAAAATGGGGGAAATTAAATGAAATGCTGTCAACTGAATGCTTTCTTAGCAATAGTGGTTGTCATTTAGACATACTCACCAAATGCTGTATTTCCTGTTGTTCTCCATGGAGTTCGGGGTTAGTGGGTACAGTGGTACGGGGTGGGGGGCATCACGTATGCTGGGCGGTCATGTATGGCAGCACAACTCCAGGGGGCACCATCCTCAGAGACCACCCTGTGAATAGCATGTTCTAGAACCATGGGAGGTCCCAACCCTTCACAGGACCCAGAATGAAGAAATCTGGGGCAGGGGCTCTAGAGAGGAACTTTGACAATGTGCAGGGACATTGAGGACATACCAGCTTTCTGACCTTATGCTAAGTCCTGTTCACCTCCTCCTACTTAGGGGGAAAGTCTGGAATCTTTCTAGCAAAAGGAGAAAAAAGGGTTTCTAGGTGCCCTTGAGTCACTGCCTTGAATTTCAGGCCTGCTCACCTGAGTAAAGAGGTGAACCAGCCTCTTTGTTTGGCCAGCAAAGTGAGCTGACATGGAGATGGGGCTGGGTAAAGGCTGCTGGGCTTTGGTGACAATTCTGTGTCACCCTCTGGGCCTGCCCTATCATAGCACAAGCACCTGGATGGGTTCTACCAGAGCCCCTGGTGATATTCACCTGATCTCTAGTGTCCCATCAAGGGCTTGGGGCTACTTTAGGACAGAAAGAGACCTGGAGGGACCCAGATGCTGAGATTCTCAGAGCCGGATAACTGGCTCCCCCTCTGAGCCCTACCTTGAGGCTTGAGAGGAAACACCAACCTCTAAGCCTGGCCTCCAGAAGTCTGCAATCGGAATGGGAGGAGGAGGGAGGGGTGGGAGAAGTTGGGCGAGGTCAGCAGCTCCCAGGGACCACCAGGGCAGGAGACCCCTTTGGGGCTCCGGAGATGGGTCCCCAGGTGGGCACGTGCCGCTCAGGGAATTGGTGGCGGCGTCTATTTCAGGGTTTATGGTAAGAGGCTGGAGCGGGCACACACTCAGCGCCACAGACAACACACCCCACCCTTTAAGGAAGTGAGGAGGAGAGCAGCAGGGGTGTGGTTAACTAGGAGGAGGAGAGGGGAAAACACAAACCTGTCAGCCCTGTTACTCAGCGGAGGCCTCGGGAGCGGCCGCGCACCCCTTACCTGCCGCAGCCCCCCGGACCCACCTGTACCTGCGGGCCGCGCAGCCCGCGCCTCACCTGGCTGAGCCAAGGGGCCGTCGGAGTCGGCGCTTCTCTCCGTGTGAGTCCCCTCCCGCCCTCCGGGCGGAGCGCCCAGCCACAAGTTGGAGGCAGGCCGGGGGTGGTAGGGGTGGGAAGGGGGTGATTCCGAGACTGCGGGTACCTGGACAGGAGCGGGAGTTCCTGGAAAAGGGACTCTGGTGTCGGAGCCGCGGGGGGCGCTGCACGCCCGGCTGGCTCGCCTTCCCCCCGGGGCAGAGCAGAGTCTATTTGGGGAGTTAATTTGAGACTGAGGGGTGTTTCTCCCTCTTTGTCCTCTGAACGTATTCTGGGAGGGGAGGCTGGGGGATGATGAGAACGCACAAAATCGCCACCTGCCACCTGCCTCCAAAGGTCGGATCAGAGAGCGACAGACCAGGGCTTTCAGAATGCAACTTCGGGCGCTGCCTCTCCCTGCCCTCCCCGCGCCCTTCAGCACCCCCACCCTGGTCATGTTCCCAGCACACCCCACTGCTCTGGCAAGGACTCCCTGCACCCCAGAAGGCATTTTCTAAATCAAGCCTGGACTGGAAGCAAGCAGGGCTCTGAGAGGGCCCTAAAGGCAGAACTCCAGGGTGTCTGTGTGTCTGTGTATGTGTGTGTGTGTGTGTGTGTGTGTCTGTTTGGGGGTTAAAGTTAACACTGGCTGCTCACTAGTTCTTTGTGAAACTACCTTCTCAGTTGTAGGAAAGGGTTAAGTTCTGTGCTGCCTTCTCTAGCTGTCAGGCTGTGCGTGGGCAAAGCCTTGGGTGGGTGAACAGGGAACATATGGGTGATGTTCTGAGCCCACCGAGGCCCACCACCTGCCCTAACCCTCAGCCATCTGACACTGGCATCTCCATACACCCCAAACTTGGGACTCAGTCCAATTAGGTTCCCTTAAAGGGGCCAGGGGGAGAAGGGGAGCAGAGTTTGTCCCCAGAGGGGGCATGTGCCAGGAGGATTTGGAAGCCAAGGGGAAGTTTCCGCTGATCTGTAGCTCGACTTGAGCCCCCAGGGACAGTTGATATGGCATGACCTGGTAAGGGGCACGAGGAGACCTCTCCATGCCTTGACTGCTCTCTCCTCACCGGAGTCCAGGCCAGGACATGCCTTTGAGGACTTGAGCCCCAGCCTCTCACAACTCTGAGGGAGGGAGAGGAGGCAGAGATGAAAAAGTGAGTAAGGATGGGAGGAAGGAAGTAGTCACATTCAAGAGATGCGGCTCTGCCTGGATAGTCTCCATCCATCCATCCATCCATTCAATAAGCATCTGCTGCTTCCTACCTGAGGCTATGTGCTGGTTCCCCGTGTGGGGACACAAGGATGTTTGTGCCCCACCCCCGCTCTCTGGAGTGGGATGGTGGACTTCGGATGCTGAGGGCTGCAGTGGGAAGGGGCAGGGATCAGGGTGTCAGGTAAGACTTCCTGGCAGAAGTGACTCTAACAGGAGATTCTAAGGATCAATAGAAAGTGGCCAGAGAGTGGGAGAGAGGGGCGGAGGCAGGCACAGAACACAGCAAGTGCTGAGACCTGAGGCCAGAAGCAGCATGACACATTGAGGAAACTGAAAGTAGCTCAGCATGGTTGGAGCATGGAGAGTGCAGGGGCGAGGTGAAGCTGGGGAGGTAAGTAGAGACAGCTCCAGAAGGGCCTGCTTAGGCTGCCATGGCAACTCCCATTGGAGCAACACTTGGGACCTAGAGCCAGGCAGGAGACTTCCCAGCATGCCTCTGAGTCTAGGGTGGGGTTGCCAGATTTAGCGAATAAAAACACAGGACACTCCGATTTGAATTTCAGATAAGCCATGACTATTTTTCAAGTATAAGTATAGCCCTGCAGTATTTGGGACATACTTATACTAAGACATTATGTATTGTTTATGTGAAATTCAAATTTAACACGTATCCAGTATTTTATCTGGCAACACTCTTCTAGAAGGAAGGTGAAGATACTCCCGGGCTGGGAAATGAAGGATGGGCAGTGCCCACGTGCCAGGAGAACAGTCTTCAGGGCATATTTATCTTGTAACCAATCCTCCTGGATGCCGGTTTGGGACTCCTTCACTGACTGACCATGTTATTTCTTTAAAAAAAAAAAATCCCTTGGTTTTCATGTTTATCTACAAGCTGAGGATTGTGATACCTCAGAAAGAGATTGGGCTTTGGAGGCTAATGGATCCGGATTCAAATCCCCGCTTGGCCCCTTGCCCACCGTGAGGCTCCTGGGAGCCCCAGAATCTCTTTTCTGAACGAGTACAGGAATAACAGGTTGTTGGAAGGATCTATAATAATGCACATAGATTCTCTAGCGAGCGCTCAAGAAAAAGTGGCAGATATTAATTTTTGTGACCCCTTCGCCAGGGTGACCAAAGTAGCATCCACAAAGTGCTTGGGGCTCATTGATTTCTGTTTATATTTAGCGAGGACTCAGAGGTCCCCCAGGGAAATAATGTGGTAGGTGTCCAGCTTCTAGTGAGAGAGTGTGCCAGCTCCTGAGCAAAGAGGGAGAGCCTGAATTGTTTTTCTCAGCTCTACCCTTCCCTTTGCAGATGACCTGCTTCCAGGGGAGGAGATCCCAGCTCTCCTCTTGGAGGAGGGTGGGTGGGAGAGAGGTGGTGGCTCAGGGCAGAATTAACGGAAGGAAAATGTGAATGAATTACAAGAGAAAACCTACATAAAACAGCTAGTATGATATCTGGCATAAACAAGTGCACTGCAAAATTTGACTGCCGTCATTCCCGTTTTTACAAGTACCTTAGACTCATAAAAACACATAGACATGTAGACACGTAGACGCATAGACTCATTGCAGGGGTAGATGAAGTAGGGGTGCCTTGGGAACCATGTTTTGACTTTAATGAGACCATTGGTGAGAGCAGTTTAGGGACCTCCTAAAAGGGAACTGGAGGGAGTTAAGAATTAGTTAAGAGAAAGAGGAAATGGACATTGTGTTCCCTTGTGCGGACCGTGGAGTTAAAAATGGTCCCTTTCCAATGGCTGAATCTCCCCCTCCCCAGTGGCGAGTGTTTTGTTCCCAGCTCTTTAGACCAGCATTTGCCAAACAGTGTTCAGAGAAACTCTATGCCATGAGAGAGTTATGGGTGTTCCCTTGGAGAACTGTTCAGATGAGCTGGCTCTTGGAGAGTTGTCACGTGTCTTGGCATAGTCAAGGTCCTGCAGAAAAGAATTCTGTATCCCTGGGTCTTCTAACATTCTGTGAATTTGGCCCTAGAACCCTGGAAGGGTGGGGGGGGCTGTTGTGGAACCTATTATTGTCTCAAAGGAAATAGCATTTCCTATCTAGTGACTGTTGATGTAAGCACAGTTCTGGGACCAAGCAGATCCTTCAGAGGACATTGTTCATCCCCTAACTCTAACCAGGAGAGATCTAATTGATCCTAGACTCAGCAGTGTCCAACTTACAGAGGATCTCTGGGGACTGAGTGCTGGTGCACAGCTGTCCCAGCATCACATCTCCCCCACGGACACAAACTCCTACCTGTGTCAGCCAAAACCTTCCTGTAGCAGCTTACGCCCATTTCTCATAGGTCAGAAAAGCCCGGGAAGAGGATGTCTCTTAACAAGTGGCCATCCATGGTGATGGCCGTTGCTCCATATGTCCTCAGTACTGCTAAGGCAAGCACACCGATGGTGAGGGAAGGAAGGGGAGAGAGCATGCTCTATGGTAGATCTTGAGTGGTAGGTCTCTATCAGCCCCTAGCTTTCCCCCTGCCCAGGAGTCATGGGCTCTGGATCATGTGGCCCTGGCCTCCTGGATGAATGGAGCTCTGAGGTGGTCACACACCTGTGGCTGGAGATACCCAAGGGTTATCATATGGTAATTATGCACATATGGTAATTAAGAGAACTTCTTGCTGGCTTGGTGACTGAGGGTTTCTCTTAGACTCTGCATGAGTTCTAGGGTAAAGGGGGAGGAGCAGGGATGGGGGCAGTGGCCTGGAATGTGAACAGGGCTGGTAGTCTGATGGTCAAGTACAAAAGCTTGGAGTCAGTCAGCCAGGGTTCCAACTCTCAACAGCTCTCAGACTTACTCCTTGACGTGAGGCAAGTCCCTTGGCCTGGTCGTCCTCATCCGGAAGACAGAGGTGACAGAGGAGGCAGACAGGCAGGAGCCCGGTAACAGGCCTATACCCAACCCGCATGGCCTGTTTCACTGTTTTAATGTCCCAGATGGCCTTATGCACCAGCTTCCTAATATCCTTGACTGTGCCCAAAAATATGGTCCTTCAACAGCAGGCACTTGGTCAGCGTTGAATAAGTGTGGCTCTCCTTATCATTGTATTTTTATGCTTAGGATTAACCTGAGTGGGTGGGGAGGAAGGCCCTGAGGAAAAAGGCCATCCTGTGAGGAGTGGCCCTCCCAGCTTCTGTCTCACTGACAGGCATCAGGTCTCCAGCAGTATTTGCTTCTTGCCCCGCACCACACCCACATCCACTGGATTCGATGAACAGCCAGCCCTAATAAGCTCTTTGGCCAAAGAGACTTTCTGCGACTGCCCATCCCTGGAGTCTGAATGGTCACTTAAGGGGACAGGTTTCACGAGCTGGTGGCTTCGCTCTCTGGGGTTCTCGGCACCTGAAACAAAGCTCTGAGCTGTGCGAGGGGGTGGCGATAGGGGAGGGGACAACTTTTTGAGTCACTGTGCTGTTTCCCAAGGGATAATTATTACTCACGATGACAGTTTGATTAAGAGAGCAGGCTGGAGGCTGCAAATTCCAAAGCCCTTTTTACCTAGACACGATGGCAGGTGGGTGAGAATGCAGGATTTGTCTTCCAGGTAGGCTATGGGTGGGCGGCAGGAAAGGACTGTCCTCTGCTTCCCAAGACCTTCTCCCTCAGTCCTTCCCTTTCCCCAGCACTAAGGGAACTGCTGCTTTCATAAGGCAGCTGGGCAACATGATTAAAGCTAAGATAAACCACTGCCAACATCCACGGAACGCTGATCCTTCCCCACTTTCCTCTCTCGGCATCAGGTTCACCAACATTGTCCTCCTCTGCAGTGCCCTTCTTGCCTTTTCTTTCTCAAAATCCATTGCAAGGAATCTGGCCACATCGCTCACTAGCTGGGGGGTTCACATGAACACACCACACCCATTGTTTAGAACTTGGCACTGGGTTTAATTGTTGTCTCCCTTTTGGTTAGGTTGATTCTCTCAACAACTTTGAGGGCATAGGACCGACCCTTCCCTGTGCCCCTTCTTTCTCTGAGGGTCTGCCCACCACCTGGCTCTCTCAGACTGCCCCAGCTGCTGCATCCTTACTGGGACACCTGAGGGTCCAGGCGCCTCCTCGAAGTCCTTCTGGGAATTCTTCTCTGAGTTTGGGCTTTGCTCCTGGGGGATGTGGAGGGGCAGGAATCCATTTCCCACCTGTGAGAAAACAGCCCGTCCTCTGATCCTGGCCCCTGACACATCATGTCTTTTCCTGGTTTCTAAATCATGTAGTTGACCCCGCCCCCTACTTCTTCCCCAGCCTCAAGCGCATCTCTGTTCTCCAGGTGCATTTGTGGTGGGACCCTAGCTCTCTCTTACGAAGGTTTCTACTCTCCCCACTCCTGGTTCCTACTCCAGGCAGGTTCCCGGAGAACTGACACTCAGAAGGCACCCTTACTAACAGCCAGTCACCTTCCCTACACTATTTACAGGAACATGGGGCACCGATGTACAGTGATGCCCCTCTAGCCAGTTCTGAGGGGCTGTCCCAGGCTTGGATTCTGAAGCCCCCAGTGCAGGCGCATTGGGAGCCTGGGTCAGTGGAAAGACGATCAGGAATCAGAAGACATGGCCCCAGTATAGATGCTGCCACTTGCTAGCGGTGCGATTTGGACAGGTTGCTCCACTCTTCCAGACCTCACTTTTCTCACTTGAAAATGAAGAAAAAGGACAGCATCCCTGATGAGGTCCTTGAGAGAAATCCTGGACATATGTGAAAATGTCCCGGAAAGCACCCCAGGCACCATCCCTGGAGAGATGAGGAGTGGTGGGTTAAAGAGATGTGGGTTTGAGCCTTGACTCGGTCACTCTCTATCTGGGTGACATTGCCCCACAGAGCCCTAGTTTTCTCATTTGTAACTTGTTCTGGAGATTTGTGTGCTCTTTCTCCCCTCTTCACCTCCTTCAGTCTCGGGGTCAGTCTTTCTTTACGTGAGAAGGACTTTATCTGTTCTCAGTAAGTGCACAGCCTGGTCGGGGAGGTAATAAGTAAACATATTCAACTGTAAGATGAGATGGGGACTTGCAGTGCCATAAAAGACACACCCATAAAGTGTGATGATGTGAGAGGATGGAGAAGGTATTTCTGTCTGGGGAGTCTGGGGATGCTTCCTGGAAGAAGTGGCATTTGGAAAAGGTCTGAAAGGATGGTAGGGATGACTGTGGAAACTTGGGATGGTGCTTGTGGTCAGAGACGAGTGTAAATAAAAGCAGGGAGGTGGGAAGGCCTCATTTGAATGAATCATTTTGGGTGGAGCCAAGGGTGTCAAAGGACCATAAAGATAAAGGGAAGAAAGTAGGATAAGGCTTGACCTGGCCACTGAAGAGTTTGGACTTTATTCTGAAGGTCACAGAGAGATGGGGAGAATGAAGGTGGGCGGGGGGAGGGGGCTGATCCAATTTGGGCAGCAGCAAGTAAAGTGGATCCGAGAAAAGAGGGCTTGACATTTCAGGAGGAGCAGGTAGGACATGTTATAATGGTTCATGTCTTGAGAGTTTGGATAAATTATGTAATTCAGGATGATTTGGGGGTCCTGGAGATATCTGCTAGTCCACCGGAGGCTTCTCCATTCTGAATGGAGATTGGTCTTTAGCTGAATTGAAAAGATGTAGGGTTGTGGTGCAGTCAGGTAAGCGTCCATCTCTTAGTTTTGGCTCAGGTCGTGATCTCCTGGTGGTGAGATCAAGCCCGGTGTCTGGCTCCTTGCTGAACATGGAGTCTGCTTGAGATTCTCTCTCCCTCTGCCCCTTATGCTTGTGCCCTCTCTCTCCCTCTAAAATAAGTAAATAAATCTACAAAAAAAAGTAGATGTAGGGTTTATGGGAGTAGCTATAATTTGCCATTCTCCTTAATCCTCTCCTTTCTCTGGGTCATTGATTCAGATAAGCCGACCCCCCCACCCCCACCTGCAGACTTATCTTTGCTAGGTATGCACTAAATGTTAGCCTGTCTGCAGGCCTAATGACACTCTCTATACGGCAGCCCCCTGCAGAATCGGGGCAGCATGCCCTTAGATCTGCTGTCCCCCTCCGCCCTCATCACTTCCCATGACCTGGTCTCTGCCTGCAGCCAGAACCTCCTCCCTTAAGCCCCCCACTTCCAAGAGTCTATCAGATGTTTCCACTCGAGTAATTCACCTTAAGTGCTACATGTCAGAAACCAAATTCATCAGTTTCTCACACCAAACCATCTCTTCCTCCAGGCACCCTCCCGTTCACGCAGTTGTCATTCTCCTAGACACCTGGGTCAGAAACCCTGATATTTTCTTGCCTTTCTCCTCTTCTCTGCTTTTCTCTGCTCATATCTTACTTATCACTAGTCCTACAGACTCCTTCTTCATGCCTCTCATTCCTCTCTTCCCTTCTCCCGTGGGTGCGCTCAAGCCCAGGCCAAGGTGATTAGCTGATACCCTCTAATATTACCTAGAAGCCTCCAGATACCCTCCTGATATCCTCTAATATTACCTAGAAGCCTCTACCCTTCCTCCAGCTCCTTCGGAAGCTCCCATGCCTCTAGACACACCCCAGTCCCTTCAATTTTGATGCCATCTATAATCTGACCTCTGTTTACCCTTCTAATTCAACCCCCGGGTACTTTCCAAGTAAGCCCTTCACCCTTGCTAGCATGATTTGCTCACTGGGCCCCATCAAACCTTTGCTCAGTTCCTGTGTTCCTGCCGTGGTCCTGTCCACCGTCCCCAGCCCAAGTCCTCCCAGAGGCTCCATGCACAACCCAGCTCCCAGGAAACCTGTTGCTCCCCCACCACCCCCTTCACTGCCTCAGTGCTTCTTTGCACTCCCTGATCTGCTAGAATTTATCAACTCATCCCAGCGTGCCTTTTGTTCTTCTTAACGACCTCAGATGCCCATGATAGGAGATTCCGTTTCCCTCCTACCCTGCACACCCATGACTGGCTCTCTGGGCCAGGTGGGGTCTTCCTTATTCCCTATGCTGGCATCACGACAGCCAATTGTAGCAGCAGGAATCACATTCTCCCCAGGGGTCAGGATGCGCTCCTAGCCTCTTCTAATGTGGAGGTTTCCTAGAGCCTAGGGAAAGGAAGCCCGGGATTTAGATCAGGAGCTCAGTAATCTCTTTATAAGCTGCTCCCGTGTCTCTCTAATCCATGGATCCTTGCCTTTCCCTTCTCCCTTATCCTCCTGTGTATTGAGCTCACATAGGCCAGACTGAATGACAGGAGAAGACAAGGTGTGGGGGAAAAGGCAGGGAGCCTTGGTCAAGGGAGAAATTGTTGTGGGAATATGGAAGAGAGATTTGCAAGGCAGAGGTTGGCAATTTTTAGTAACCCGGACTTCGACCTCGCTTTGCACAGGCATAGGGCTTGCCATGGTAACTGCTCTCAGAGCTTTCTGGATCCTGCAGTCCCAAGATTGGAAAACACTTAGTACACATAGGCTCCTTTATCTCCAGAGAGTGGCCCTCCCTCCATTGGTCTGGGTGTACCTCTGAGCCCTCCACTCTTTCTCTCCCTGACTCTCTGTGTAGAAAACCCCTCCCAGCCTGTGTTCCCTCCCTGGGAGAGTCATGAGGGACGACAGAGAGAGCCTTGCCCTGGGATGGGGAGACCTGGGTCTGGTCCCTGTCTTCCTGGTCACTGTCCAGCCACATGATCCTCGGTGAGTCACCTGGGCCAACCTGAAGAGTTTCAGGCTTCTCATTTGCTCATACAATAAGGAGATTTGGGGACTTATTATCTGCTGAAGAGCTTTCTTCAAAATGGATCTCAGGCAGAAGCCCTGTGTTAAACCGGGTAAAAGTAGACCCTCTGGGATCAAAGTGGGGAGGCAGGTGCCTGTTACCTCCTCAATCCTCTTGCACAGGGGTCCTGGGGCCCTCCCTGCATCTCTTGCAGTTGGGATCATCTTGGATCCTTTCCAGGCCTCCAGTTTTTGAGGTCCTGATTCTTATGTGTTTTGGCGCCTAGGGAATGGGTCCAGATTCAAGCAGATTCCATACAGAATGATCTCAAAGTAAGGGATCCAGCCTGGAGCATGGCATGTGTGTGCGTGAGGTGGCAGGATACTGTGTGCGTGAACAGCCTGAGACAAGGTGCGGAATTGTCCCCTCTGAGCAAATGCACATGATTATGTGCAAAAAAGTACAGAATTTTCATCTAGGTCCCAGGAACTGATGGCACCCCAAAATATTAGGAATGACCCACAAGTTTTTATAATGAGTCTTAAAAACTCTTCATAGAAATTACATCAAAATTGAGCTCCATTTTAATTCGAATGAACGAGGCCAGAAGCTCTGTTGAGGTCAGAACCATGTCGGCGCTGAGAGTCGGGGCTCTCTTGCGAGGACGAGGATGCAGCTGGTGCCTGACACACAGTCGGCATTTGATACACGCGATGTGTGCCTGAAACTGTGTGCATCCCACCAAGGAAGGCTGTTTAAAAAAAAAAAAAAAGGTGATGGGAATATGTGAATGTTTTAGGGTAATATTTAATATATTACATTAGTGACATGTTTCAAATGACATACTGTATAAAATAACACATTGAATTAAAATAATGGTTTTTTCCAGCCCCTCCCCGCCGTTACAAAACATTCAACACTTCACTCCCATCTTTGACATCAGTGTCCTTTTGCCACTGGAACCCTACCCACATTCTAGGCTTTATCATTGTCCCTACAGTCTAAAGAGAGGTGGTTAGTTCTTTTTAATATTCATTTTTGAATAGCACCTTTCTTGAGACCTAGTATACATACCATAAAATTCATCCTTTTAAAATGTACATTTGATGACCTTGGTATATTCGCAACTTGTACAACAGACACCCCTATCTAATTGCAAAACATTTTTTTAAATTATTTATTTATCAGAGAGAGATCGAGCACAGGCAGACAGAGTGGCAGGCAGAGGCAGAGGCAGAGGGAGAAGCAGGCTCCCCGCCGAGCAAGGAGCCCGATGTGGGACTCGATCCCAGGACGCTGGGATCATGATCTGAGCTGAAGGCAGCCGCTTAACCAACTGAGCCACCCAGGCGTCCCTGCAAAACATTTTTTTTAAAGATTGTATTTATTTATTTGAGAGAGAGTGAGCACTCATGAGCAGGGGAGGGGCAGAGGGATAGGGAGAAGCAGACTCCCCGATGACCAGGGAGCATGTCCTCTAGGGGAGGCTTGATCCCAGGATCCTGAGATCATGACCTAAGCCGAAGGCAGACGCTTAACCCACTGAGCCACCCAGGTGCCCCTAATTACAAAACATTTGTATCACGCCATAAGAAAGCTCATACCATCAGCAGTCATTCCTCCTTCTTTTCTGCCCCCAGCCCTGGCAACTAATCTGCTCTCTGTTTTAACGAATTTACCTATTCTGGACATTTCATCTAAACAGAATCATGCAACACCATGACATATTTAACTGGCTTCTTTCACATAGCATCATGTTTTCAAGGCTCATCTAGGTTGTAGCATGCGTGAATCCTTCATTCCTTTTTTTGCTGCCAAATAATATTCCAGTGTATGGATATGCTGCATTTTGTTTATCCATTCATTAGTTGGTTTTTTTTTAAGATTTTATTTATTTGTTTGACAGAGACACAGCGAGAGAGGGAACACAAGCAGGGGGCGTGGGCGGGGGAGAAGCAGTCTTCCCGCTGAGCAGGGAGCCCTCTTCAGGGCTCGATCCCAGGACCCTGGGATCATGACCTGAGTGGAAGGCAGATGCTTAATGACTGAGTCACCCAGGAGTCCCTGTCCATTCATTAGTTGATAGACATCTGCCTTGTCTCCATTTTTTGATCATTGGAAGTAATGCTGCTTTGGAACATACGTGTACAGGTTTTTGTGTGGACATGTGTTTTTATTCGTCTTAGTTATCTACCTAGGCGTGGAATCCTGGGTCATATGATCTATGTTTAACATTGTGAGGAACTGCCACACAGATTTCCACAGCAGCTCGACTGTCTTACTTTCCCATCAGGAGCGTATAATGACTCTAATTTCTCCTGATTCTCGTCAACACTTGTTACTGTCTGTAATTTTTATGTTAGCTCTTCTAGTGGGCGTGAAATGGTGTCTCGTGGTTTTCACTTGTGTTTCCCTAATGGCTAATGGTGTTGAGCATCTTTTCATGTACGTATTGGTTATTTGTATGCCTTCTTTGGAGAAAAGTTTAATCAAATCTTTTAGAAGGTTTTTTTTTTTTTTTAAAGATTTTACTTATTTGATAGAGATCACAAGTAGGCAGAGGCAGGGAGAGAGAGAGAGAGAGGAGGAAGCAGGCTCCCCACTAAGCAGAGAGCCCGATGTGGGGCTCGATCCCAGGACCCTGAGATCACGATCTGAGCCGAAGGCAGAGGCTTAACCCACTGAGCCACCCAGGCGCCCCTAAAAGGTTTTTGTTTGTTTTTGATGTTCACAATAAAACCATTTCCTGTATTGCTTTTTAAAAAAGATCTTTTAAATTTTTTTTAATAGCAAAATTCAGCTCTTCTAAGGTGGGCTGTACCCTCAAGAAAACTTACTGAATCTATATTTTGATACCACGATTACTGAAGAAAAACATCTATCAGGTGACCTGACCTTTGTAAGCCTCCTTTTGGAGGCACTGATTGAAGTGGTATCAAGCTAATACCTTTTCCCAAACAGCGTATTTTTGTTCAAAATAGGGTAACTGAGAGGGCAGTCCATACTATGAAAAATTCTCTAAGGGCTAGAATATATACTTCCTCTTTTCTGACAGATAATTTGGGGAAGAGAAGAGCTTTACCTTATATTCAAGCCTGTACAATATATGAAAATAGATGTATAAAAATGGATGGATGGATGAACAATGACGTTAAGAATGAGTGAATGGGGGGCACCTGGGTGGCTCAGTGGGTTAAAGCCTCTGCCTTTCGCTCAGGTCATGATCTCAGGGTCCTGGGATCGAGCCCCACATCGGGCTCTCTGCTCAGCAGGGAGCCTGCTTCGCTTCCTCTCTCTCTCTCTGCCTGCCTCTCTGCCTACTTGTGATCTCTGTCTGTCAAATAAATAAATAAAATCTTTAAAAAAAGAATGAATGAATGGACAAAAGAAGGACTGCATGCTAGTAATCAAGCAGCCACAGCAATCTGTCCCTCTTTATCCTCACTTAATTTCTGCTGAGAAAACCATCACCGGTCTTTAATTTATACTACCTAGAACCATATATAAAATAAGTGGAAAAACGGGCTTGCAGTTACAAGCTGGAAAAAAGACACTGTATTTTCTGTTGCCTGGAATGTCTTTATCGACATCCTTTACGATGGGAGAACCTGAGTCTGCCCAGTATCCTGGACGTGGTTGAGAAACCCAAAGATCATGTAATGTGACTGTGGGATGTGATTTGGGGTCATAAGTCACTGGAGCAGTACCTTTAGGGAGGTGATTGTATATGGCAGGATTTCTTGGGTTCTGGAGTCCTCTGCTGCCCTTCCCACCAGCATGAGGCCTTCAGGGTTGCTGTGGCCTCAGGCATGGGCCTGACCCTGGAAGCTTTGTCCCTCGTCCAGTCTCCGGGATGGAACTGACCACAAACCACACTCCTCAGTGATTCACCAGCTAATTCCACAGAGAGAGACTGCCCCTTCCATCCTTCCCCTTTGGTCCCCTCTTGAGAAGACAGTGTGAACTGGAAAGGACTACTCTGGAGTTTGGGGTGAGCGTGAGGTGTGGAAAGAGGAAGAACAGCAGCGAGGAGAACAAGAATGGAATGGACGTTGTGGCCAGACCTATGAAGAAGTGACGGAGACGGATGAAGCCTGGAGAGATGGCTTTTAAAGACTCGATCCTGCAGGGAGGAGTAAGTGACAGATGATATTGCTCTTTAGAAAGACCTTCATGGGGACACTTGGGTGGCACAGTCGGTTGAGCGTCTAACTCTTGGTTTCGACTCAGGTCATGATCTCAGAGTCATGAGATCGAGCCCCGGTCAGGCTCCCTGCTCAGTGAGGAGCCTGCTTGTCCCTCTCCCTCTGCTCCTCCTCCTACTCATACACTGTCTCTCTCTAATAAATAAATAAAATCTTAAAAAAAGAAAAAAGAGGACCTCCATGGCAGCCACAGAAAGGCAGCTTCCTATGATACTTACTCTGAAGTGAGTGTGGTTGGAATTGGGGTCGGGAAGCGAAGGACAGTGAAGGGAGGTGTTGACATGTTGACATGGCCTGGAGTTCCTGCTGTAGGCTTGGCTGTCACATCTGTCCGTGCTGCTGGTGGCCGGAGTGGGTGTTGGGAGGGCTGGCCCTCAAGAACAGCCCACTTCCCACTTGCTTCTCCTTACTTCTCAGTGTGGTGAATGAGTGGGGCATTGAGGATAGAGAAGGGCTTGGACAGATGAGCAGGAACCAACTTAGTCTAGGAGGGGGGGTGGGGTTCAAAGGATGAGACAGTGCTCAGTCTGCAAGAATGGGGAATCTGTAAAGAGGACGCCCACTTGGAAGGCAATGGGGCAGACAGACATCGGTTTTTGCCCCAACAGCACAGAAAGGATATTTCACAGGAATTAGGGAGCACGTAGGATACACAGGACTAGCAAAGGCTGATGGAGGGAAAGGAACTGGGCATAGGACAGAAGTTCGCATTCCACCCTCCCCGAGTACCCCTCCTCCAGAGTTCTTGGCTGTACCATCCGTGTCTGCCAGGCACATGTTATCTTGAGATAAATTTATTTTTCACAAGTACATGCCTCGCTAATGGAATGGTGGAAGGCAGAGACCTTGTCTTGTGGCTCTTTGTCTCCAGTCACATTCCAGCAAGAGCCAGGATGTGAAACCTGTATGCAGGAAACATTTGTGCGGATCTGAGTGGGTTTTAGGAAGAACAATTGCTAATTTAGAGATATTCTCCAAAACCTGTGGAGATGAGGGGCAGCAGAGGGATTCAAATGAAAGCAAAATGGTCAAAATCTCAGCAGCTGCTTCAAGAGATGAGTGGGCAGAGGACTTCCTGATCCCAGAACGAACACACTTTGGAGAACACTCCAAGAGGAAGCAACCTAGCTCCTCCGGGCTGCACAGAGTTGTGCTCCTCGAGCACCCCATCATCAGAATCACCTGGAGGGCTTTTGAAAACGCAGACCACGAGGCTCCAGCTCTACGGTCTCTGATGCAGCATGCCTGGGGTGGGGCCCAAGAATTTGCGGTTCAGACAGTCTCATAAGCACCATCAATGCTGGGGGCCCAGGGACCACCCTTTGACAACCACTAGTGTGATGCCACTTTTGTTACTGAGGGGCGTCTCTTAGCACCAGCTTTTGTCTGCAGTCAGAGTCAGGTGCTGTTTCTTCCTCTTTAGGTTTTGCTTTGCTTTGTTCTTAACGGTACAAAAATGGTTTCATGCTCATCCTGAAGGAAATACCCACCGTGTCTTCATGGGCTCCACCATGAGCCCGTCCTTTCATGTGCCCAAGGCTCGCTGAGAGCTTGGTGGACTTTCCCAGCCTCTGACCTTTGTCCATGGTGTTCTTTCAGTCAGGACTGCCTCTCCTGGCCTTGCCAAACTCCCATCTCTTGGGCTCCAACCTGGGAGCCACCCCTGCCAGGCCCTTCTCCCCAGGGCCCTCAGTCTGGCTTTACCTTCCACCTTGTCTGTTCCCACAACCCTCTTGCTGACTTTCCTTCTGCCTTGCACTCTCATTGATTACATGTGTGCCCTCTGCCTTCATCAGTGCAGATGCCATAACAAAATACCGTAGTCTGGGGGATTCACAGGACAGACATTTACTTTCTCTCAGGTCTTGGAGCCTGGAATTCTTAGACCAGGGTGCCAGCATGGTGCATTACTTGTAAGAGCCCTCTTTCTGGTTTGTAGACTGCCGTGATCTTGTTGTGTCCACTCATGGCCTTTCCTCGACGTGTGTATGCAAGGAGAGAAAGAGAGCTCTGGTTGCTCTTCCTTTTCTTATAAGGACCCTATAATCTATCGGGTCAGGTCCACCATTATGACCTCATTTAAGCTTAATTACTTCCATAAAGGCCCTTTCTCTAGACACTGTCCTATTGTCCTATTATCATCTTGGAGGTCACTGAGTCACGGTGCCTGAGTCCCCCCTCAGTGGGTGTTGTGGGGGAGGTGTTCAATCAGGGTCTACAGGATCAGTGGAGGTATGAAAAAGCAAAACAAACCAAGACCTTTGGCCCTTCCCAGCCCCTAGTTCTTGAAACGTGTGTACAAAGGCTGAGGAGCTGGAGAGGAAAAGGCATTTGCTAAAGCCCATCCATGGGGTGTTATGGCAAGGTGCCAGAGTTGTCATGGGCTCCTCAGCCTTGAAAATAATTTGATTACTAATCTGTATCACTCAGGGAACTACCACCCCCAGAGCTGTATTAAGAATGTTTTCCTCAGGCAGAAAATGTGCTGCCTTTGGCATCCAAGTCAGACTCGGGAATTTCATTTTATGATTGATCCCCCTTTCTTCTTCTTCTTCTTCCTGTACGTCTTCCAGATTCGGTTCCTCCCAGACCTCTCAGCTGATGCACAGCCAAGCTTGTATTCTGCCTTCTTCAACACTCAAATAATTTCCAAATGTAGTTTCTTCTCCCCGCCCCAAGACTGTCTTTTAGTTCTTGCTTTTAACCTCATTTCTGTCCAGTGAAACCACCAGGCTGATGGTGTTCTCATAGAAACCCCAAGGGACCCAGGTACGTCTCTGGGAACTCCCGTCCTTTGCCATTTATTTGTAGCTATTTAATGACAGGGTCACCCTAGAGGAGAGCCGCAGCTCCCTGATGGGCCTTGAACAGGTCACAGCTTATCTTCACAAAAGTGTTCTTGATAACCCTTCTCCAGCCCCTACCACAATTGTGAATCTTGCCTGCCTTCTGGCCCTCTTCCTTGTGTGTGTGCGTGTGTGTGTGTGTGTGTGCGTGTTCCCCTGAGTCCTGTAACTAAAGGAAAATCCCTAAGGTTGGAGAGAGGACCTCAGGACTCAGTTCATGATCCCACCTTTCACTTTCCAGGAAAATGGCGAGCACCTCAGCTTACTTCAGGTGCCGTCCCCCAACTCCTTATCCTTCCTTCACCTACTTCTCTCTTCCCTTCACAAGCTTGAGCCTGATATGATTGCTCCTTTGACTACGGGGCAGCCCAGTCTCCTGGTGGAGGCAGAGGAACATCCGGCCTGCACACAAACAACTCACATCACAATCTATCAGCGGGCAGTGTTCCTAATGGTTGGGAGCCAGCACTGAAACTCAAGGTGTGGCTCCTTACTTCCCAGCCACCTGGCCTTGAGCACATTCTTAACCCCTCCACCATGTGCCAAATGGCAGTAACCTTAGCGCCTTCCTTAAAGAGATACCGCCATTACAAAGAGATCGTATATTTATGTATGTAAAGCACTTGGCATTGGTGTCTCGCATATAAGGACCACTCAGTACATTCACCAGCTATTATCAGGACAGAAGTATATGTTAACTGCAATTTCACATGGGACCCCTGCCCCCTTGTCTTCTAGTCAGGCTTGGCCAGAACCCCACTCCACAGCCCGTGGCAAGTGACCCAAGGTCCTGTGCCAAGCTCTCCGCTGGGCCAGGTTCTAGACTCCCTTCCTTGTGCTGCCAGATATTGCTTGATCACATCACCCCAAGGCACACGACTCAGCTCCTTCGCCAATTACCCCGAGAACTCTAACCCCACAGAACATTCATGGCAGAAATGGAGGGAGGAAGAAGAATGTTATGAAGAGGGTCCAATCCTGCAGTATTCCACTTTTCCTCTGGTCTCCTCCCTATCCTCCTTCCTGTCCTTTTCCCCTTCCTTTTCCAAAGCAATGAGCAAATACCTGCCTGGGCTCCTGGAGCCTCATCGCCTATTACCAGAGTATTAACTTGGCTCACTTGGGCTACGCTGACCAAATACCCGAGACTGGGTGACTTAAAAACAACAGAATTGTATTCCTCACGGTTCTGGCGGCCGGAAGTCCAAGATCCAGGCACCGGCAGATTCAGTGTCTGGTGAGGACTCACTTCCTGGTTCATGGCCAGTCTTCTCGGGCTGTGTCCTCACATGGTGGAAGGAGTGAGGGATTCTGTGGGGGGGTCTCTTTTATAAGGATAGTAACCCCATTCATAAGAGCTCCGCCATCAAGATTGAATCACCTCCTCAGGGCCCACCTCCTAATAACATCCCGTTGGGGCTTAGTAATTCCACACATGAATCTGGGGAAGAACACATACATTCAGACCATAGCAGACATAGTCCTAACCAAATACAGTGTTCTTCCTGGAGGAATTCTGTTACCCTTTCCTAAGAGAATAGAAACCCCGTCATCTTCCACACGTGTTTTAGGAAAGAGCCTCCCTCCTGGGGATAGGATTGCCCGTGTTGATATCGGGGTAAGCCTGAAATTGAGCAGTGTGGAGAAAGTGGGGAGCTGCCCACCACCGAGGGGACCGAGACTGTTCTGCATGAGGGTTTGGATGGCTTGGAATACAAGGTCTGTGGGAACAGACGCCCATTTCCCTGCAAAGGCAAACTGTGCCAGGGCTGAGTTTTTACTGCTTGTGAGGGAAGCCGTTGCTTTCCAAACTGCAGACCTCACTTTCTGATCCAACCAGAAGAGGTGGACAGATTCTATCGCACGCAGTTGCTTCAGCTATGAAAAACAAGCAGAACCTATGACAGTGTTGACACACATGTGGGAAGATGAGTCAAGTGGAAACCCATCCCCTGTTCCCATGGAGGAGAACGGGAGCTCGTGAGCCTGGGGGCATGGTGAAGGGTCCAGGTTCTGGGGACCAAGCTGGAGAACCAGGAGAGGCTCATACCAATGGCTGCAGTGTGACCGATCTGTCACGTGCCAAAGGTGTCCAGACTCCTGGCCCCCGAAAATGAGGTTCGCCTCTCACACCTTTGCCAGGAGAGCTGTGTTTTTCCACTCAGAGGTTCTTCCTTCCCTCTTGCCTCTTCATGTTTTTGTTCTTCCTCTGAGACCCTCCTCGGCATTAAGTACTCCACCTTTGTGAGGCCTTCCTGATCTGCTCTTTCCTGTAGTGGGAGTGAGGGCTCCTGTTCTTGCTGCTCTCCCAGCACACCGCTGTGGGTGACAGTGGGCACCCTTCTCCTTCCCCCTCTCAGCAAGCCCTGTGAGATAGTCTTCCCCGCTCTCAACCCTAGCTAGTGGCGTGGGCGGTCTCTGGCATGCGGTAAGTCATCTTTAAAAATTCATTAAAGGGACGCCTGGGTGGCTCAGTTGGTTGGGCGGCTGCCCTCGACTCAGGTCATGATCCTGGCGTCCTGGGATTGAGTCCCACATGGGGCTCCTTGCTCGGCGGGGAGCCTGCTTCCCCCTCTGCCTCTGCCTGCCACTCTGTCTGCCTGTGCTCGCCCTCTCACTCTCTCTCTCTCTGACAAATAAATAAATAAATAAAATCTTAAAAAAAAATAAAAATCCATTAAATGTGCCATTAAGGACAGTTCACTACAGTCCAGAAGCCGAGGAGAACTCGGTTCAGCAACAAGTGTGGCTGCTCAAGACCATGGCAGGTGCTACAGGTCGTTTGCCTTTGCAGATGGGGAAGAAAGAACCCAAGAAAGAGGTTCTGTGGATCCTTATTTTTACTCTATTCTCATAGAACTACTTGCTCTCTACTGACCTTGCTGCTTGAGTAACGCAAGAGTGAATGGGGAGTGTCTGTGAGTCACAGAAAGGTGGAGTGTCCCACAGGACCAGATACACCTCCATGAACAGAGAACAACTTGGGGGAGGAGGAGGGGGTGGACAGCTGAAGTGATCTAGTCTAAACTCCTTCTTATGGAGAAAGGTCTTCTTTGGGCACCTGTGAACCATGTCTCGCACAGAGAACTCATCATTGTTGGAAAACTTTAATTGCCAAAATGTTCTTCCTTTCACTGAGCTGAGCTTTGAATCCCATCAGAAACTCAACCACTGGTGCTAGAAATGCCCTCTGGAACATCCCAGAATAATGACTGGTTTTCAGTATGATAGCCCTGAGAGAGGGACCACCTAACCATTATTTTCTGATCCAGGCTCAACATAAATACCAGTGTTCCCTCTTCCTTGCGTGACATGGTTTTCAGCTGCTCTGCCCCTCTGGCCCTCTACTTCTCCATCAGTGGTTTTTGTCACCATCTTCAAATGTCACGGCCAGCAGTAGACATAACATTCCACAAGAAACTAGGCCCCTCAGCTGTGGTCCCTACCTTCTTCATCACCATGGGCTCCTATCTTTCCCCTCTCCAGATGGGCCTTCTGTTGAGAAAGATTTTGCTAGTCAAAATTACTATGTAAAATCCATCTACAGATGCCTTGAAGTTTGAATTCCTCAGCCTGGCCCTCGTGGTCCTAGGATTCCTCTGCATTGTGTCTCTGGTCTCCCCCTCCCCCCGCCTCGGTTCTCATTTTTCTTGTGTTCGTCTGCTTGGGCTGCTGTAACAGATACCACCGACTGGTGACTTCAACAGCAGATATTTATTTTTCTCACAGTTCTGGAGGCCGGAAGTCCAAGATCTAAGTGTGGACGAGGTTGGCTTCTTTGAAGGCCTCTCTCCTTGGCTTGTAGATGGCCCTCTTCTCTTTGTGTGCTCATGTACTCTGTTCATGTCTGTGCTCATTTCCTCTCCTTGTAAGGCCACTAGTCATATTGGACTAGGGCTCACCCTAATAACCTTACTTTATGTGCCTTCAAATCCAGTCACATTTTGAGGTACTGGGGGTTAGGACATCAGCATATGGATTTGGGGGGAACACCACTCAGCCCATAACATTCTACCTTACCTTCATGTAGTAAAGCTGATTTTACCTCATCTTCTCAGAACCCTGCCTTTACTTTTCATCTCTCATGCCTTTGTTCCCCCTGCCTTTTGCCCTGCTTCACCCTCCTTCTCTTTTGAGGTCATTCTTCCAGGAAGCTTTCTTGCCGCCTGGTTATCCAGTCCAGTTTAGACCCCCACAGAGATGAAGAACTTCCTTTCTCCCAAGTGAGTCCATTCTGCTTGCTTTGATAGCGTTCCACCTAGCAACATGGACCTAGAAAGGCCTCAGGTGTCACACACACACACACACCAAGGGTGCTTTTCCTTTCATTTCAGATAAAATGGTCTCCAGATAAATCAAATTATCTCTAGATAAAATGAGCCCCGAGTAGCATATGGGGGGGGGGCGGGGATAAAAGCCCGCAATATCCCGGAAGTTGAAAACTAGTGAAACTAGATAGATGCCTGAAACCTGTGTACTCCGAGGTACTGTTCCTGGGGAACAGTTTGAAGCCGAACTTGGTCCTCTTCCGCTGTTGCAGATACTCAGATGTTTCCTCCCTTGCTCCCCACAGTTCAGGAATACTGCCATCTCCTCCTTGTTCCCTCTGCAGGACGGGGTTCTTCTTAACCTCACCTGCTGAGGTGTCTCAGTCCAAACAAAATCAACAAAGCTGCGTTTCTTTCCACTCTACTCTACAGCTCTTCCCAAGTGCGCCACGCACACTCCGCCACACACACCTCCTAGAGCTTCAGCCTAGTACATTGGCTTAATGCTGTTGCTTAGCAACCGGGAAGGGAAGTGTGATCACACCTCCCAGCACTGTCCATGGAGCACTGTAGACAATACAAACAGTTCCCTGGCTTCTTTCTGCAACCGAGGAAGGTAACTGTCAGGGGTGGCCAGCATGATGCTGCAGAGATATTGGCTCATCATCTGGGGGCCCAAATTGGTTGCTGCTTAGCTTTTACTTGGCATTGGGTAATGCCTTCATGGGGGCGGCTGGGTAGGTGGTTCTGGAAGGGCCGGATCTCTCTGCTTGCACTTGTTCTCAGGATGCCTGTGATGCAGGCAGGGCAGCTTGCAGAATCCTCTCTGCTCCCACGCAGCCCTGCCCTGCACCAAGCCTGCATCCTCCCAGCCGCCACCTTCCCTGCAGTCTCTTCCATTTGGGGGTTGTTCTCTGGTGTTCTGGCACTGTCCTGCCCACCCCTCCCCACTTTGCCCTCTTGTTCTTCCAGTTCCTGAGCCCTCGGCCTTTCAGATGCTCCTCTGTGCTGCTGGACAGCCCCAGCTCCTCAGATCAGCCATGTCTCTGCCTCACCTCAGTCCTTCCCATTCCCTCCATCCCAGCCACAGACCACTGGGCCACAGGCCACACAAGTGGACTGAGGCCCACCTCCTGCTCTCAATTGGTGTCCTGATGAGAAACCGTATGATTGTGACTTGGAATCCCCTGGTGTCATGGAACATGAAATGGTAGAGAAGGTGAGAAAGTCTGTAGTCTGAAGTCATATATCCCAGATCCCTATATATATATATATCTTTTTATTATGGGATCTAGGGAAGGTTTCTTTCATCTAAGTATTTCCTATGGGGATTGGAATATTTGCCTCACTGGGCTATTATGGCATTTACATGAATAACCAATAGAAAGAACCCAATGAGATGCGTAACATGTAGTTGGAGCGCTCCTAGGAGCCTTCTAGGTCTACAGTCTAACTCTTCATTCTTCCTTCTGGACCTGCTTCTTCCTCAAATGAGAACCAGTGTGCCCGTTAGATTCTCAAGAAGCAGTGGCCTGCAGTGACAAGAAGACTAGGCACTCAGTACCTCTGATCTTGGGTCCTGCAGTCCACAGTCCTAAAGTTTCTTTTGTTCACCTGTAAAATAGAGCTAGGAACCCCTGCTCTGTCTAATGCACAGAGTTGTAAAGCTCAAAGGAGAAACTATGTGTCAGTATCTTTTACACATTTCAGAGTGGTTTACAAATCATAGGCATAAAAATTATCTTGGGGGTGCCTAGGTGGCTCATTTGGTTAAGCGTCTGCCTTTGGCTCAGATCATGATCCCAGGGTCCTGGGATCGAGCCCCCTGCGGGGAGCCTGCTTCTCTCTCTACTACTCCCCTTGCTTAAGTTCCCTCTCTCTCTGTGTCTCTCTCTGTCAAACAGATAAATAAAATCTTAAAAAAAATTATCTTGGACAAAACTGGTTCTATTTCTTCCCCTATAAAAGGAAGGAGTTCAACTTCAAAGTGTCTAAAACCCCTTGATGTCCTAAAATTGTAGCAAACTGAAATATGACAGTCACTTGCCCTCCAAAGTCCTTAATGGACAGAACGGAATCCTTTTTCAGAGAGACTGTGTGTCTTATGGCTGTAAGAATACATTGCCCTAATACTGCCACTCCCTTATCCCTGGGGCCCCATGACCAAGACGGCTGCTCATCACCTTGTCAAAAACCCCAGCCCAGGAATGTTCTAGAGCCTTCTTCTAGTTCTGGCTTGGGAATATATATAGCTCTGTCCTTTCAGTAAAGAAAACAAGTGAGTCAGAACTTGCCCAAGGCGTGATAGAGGTGCTGGGGAAGCAATCACTGGTGTAGGTATTTGAACTTTATGTCATGGGTACGTTGATGGTGCCTGTGTGTTTAATAGTGGCCTGGAAAAGAGCTGGATTTGCAAACAGAGGATAGCTGAAGCAAGAGCTATTGGAGTGTGTAACGTCAGGACTTCACAAGTAAACTAAGTGAAAGTGTGACCAACAAATAGAGTTCGGATGTTACTGAAATCTTAAAGATTGGGAATCTCACCAAGGATGAATGAACCATTCATACACATTGGCACTGCCTTCAGTGAGACTCCTCTAGGCCATTAGAAGGTCTCCCTCTAAAGGGGATGCCAACAGGAAAGATGGCTGATGTAGCTCTCAAAGCTCTGGCTTTGCTTGGAAGATCTATTTCCGAGCCCTGTGGGGAGAAGGGTGCATCTTCACTCGGGATCCCTGCTGTTACCCATCCTCCAATCCCATGAGTTCAAGGGAAAGATGAATAGAGCCTTTTATTATCTGTTAAAAAGTTGGAAATTCCTGCTTCATAATGAAGTTGCAAGAGGTCAGCTCTAAGACAAGTGTCCATGGTTAAGCACATCACCAACTTCTTAAAAATATAGGTGTTTGGTAGGGGAACACTGGGAGATAGATTTGATCTACGGTATGTCTGGACCCATGGACTAACTAGTCACAGAATCAGAGAATGTTAAGCCAGAGGGACCTCGGCTATCGCCCAGTCGAACCAGTTGGTTAACGAATGAGAAAACAATCTGCAACCTGTTAACAGTGTTGATTTGGAATTGTGGACATGCGGGCGATTGTTATTTTCTTGATTGTTTCTTTTCCTTTTCAAATAAAAATATGCCATAAGAAAATAGGAAAGTGACTTGCCTAATGTCCTGAAGCCACGTAGAGACAGAACTTGCCTCGCTCCCAGGTCCATTGGCTCTTTGTCCTCTGCTTATCCCCTAGACATGGTATCTGAGGCGAGGACCAGGTTTCCGAAAAGATCTCTTGCAATAAGAATGCAATCATGCTGCTTATCAGTCTTCACCATTTAACACTTAACTCTAAATGATCAATCAATATTTTACAATTTCCAGGATGATTTCATGAACACTTTTTTCTTTTTTTTTTTCAAAGATTTTATTTATTTATTTGACAGGCAGAGATCACAAGTAGGCAGAGAGGCAGGCAGAGAGAGGGAGGGGGGAAGCAGGCTCCCTGCTGAGCAGAGAGCCCAATGCAGGGCTCGATCCCAGGACCCTGAGATCATGACCTGAGCCGAAAGCAGAGGCTTTAAAAGATTTTATTTATTTATTTATTTGTCAGAGAGAGAGAGAGAGAGAGCAAGCACAGGCAGACAGAGTGGCAGCAGAGGCAGAGGGAGAAGCAGGCTCCCTGCTAAGCAAGGAGCCGGACGCGGGACTCGATCCCAGGACGCTGGGATCATGACCTGAGCTGAAGACAGCCGCTTAACCAACTGAGCCACCCAGGCGTCCCCGAAAGCAGAGGCTTTAACCCACTGAGCCACCCAGGTGCCCCGAACACTTTTTTCTTAATTAAACCTAGACCTATTCTCTGGGGAATGCTAAAAATAAAATGTCAGTTGTAAGCCAGTCTCTCAAAACACACCTGGTTCTACAGAGTTAAAACCGCCCGCTGAAGGATAATGTGAAAATGGAACCCGTGTTTGATTTTCTTAACCCACATCCCACGTAGCCCATCCACTAGAGGAAAGAGAAACGCTGTTAATGGAGTGATAAAAGCAGTGTGAATGTCATCCCCCGCAGAGGTTCCTGTGTACAGCTTTTGTTCCTGTGGTCTCTTCAATAAATATGACTCAGTGTGCTGTTTGGGCCCCACTTCCCCTGGGCAGGGAGCTGACAGCAGCGCTGAGCTGTGCCCGTCATGGGTGACTCAGGGGACCTGCTTGGGCGCCGATTGGTCCAGCCGCCTGTCTCCCCTTGGCTGACCACACTCCCTCTGCTTTTCTGAGACCGAGATCCCTGACCCTTCCCAGCTTGCAATGAATATGGGTGGTGGCTTCCCACCGCCCCATTCTTTTTAAAGAAGTGCCATACACTTATCTTGACAAACTGCCGAAGGGCTTTTTTCACCCCCCTACTCATCCATAGAATTTGCAGTCTCCCCATAGGCATGAAACACAGAAGGCCACGTAAATGTCAGAATATGCTCCCCATGAACAACAAAAACAAAAGACAGGAAAGGCCTCTCCTCCTGTAAATGCTTGTTAGAGGGGTGCCTGGGGTGGCTCAGTTGTTAAGCGTCTGTCTTTGGCTCAGGTCATGATCCCAGGGTTCTGGGATCAAGCCCCGCATTGGGCTCTCTGCTCAGCGGGAAGCCTGCTTCTCCCTCTCTCACTCCCTTTGCTTGTGTTCCCTCTCTCACTGTGTCTCTCTCTGTCAGATAAATAAAATCTTTTTAAAAAATGCTTGGTAGAGCAAGAATATTGTATACTTCATGTGTAGAAGGGATGGATCGTCTGGGCCAGCCCACACTTGTGAACTTGTTTTGGCTTAAACATCAAGATGGGAGCTTGAATGTCTTTGGATGCACATTATTCAGAGATATAATAAAATGACCCCAGCATTTTCTATAACTAGAACAACAGAAAGTATTGAATAAGAATCTCCTTCCCCTAAGCCCACAGAAGCCACAGCCACCTCAAGGAGATAGAGAAGCAGAGAACTGTATGCTCCTGGGATTACTGATCTAGTCTCAGGATTAAGTAGGATTTGATTCCAGAAATACTTACTGAGCACTACAGAAGAGGCCTAGAGGTCTAGAGCACAAATTCGCTATGGGCTACACATCAGCGGGGTCGTTAATGCTGGAGGCTGTGTTCTAGAAGATGCTGAAGATAAATGCAGTGGGGCAGATGGAAAGTCACCACGTCAAGCCAGTGAGTCACCCTTAGTTTAGAGGGTGGTACGCCCCATCCAAGAAAGTGGTGCTTTTTCCAGGACACCTCAGATGCAATGCTTATTACTTGCCAATCTGCTATAGGATTTTTCTCCCTCCTCCTTTCCTCTCATGGGATAGAAGGACCCAGTTTGACCTAGTTGTACATGTTGACCTATGCATATGAGTGACAGAGCTCCTAGCTCATTCACTCACAAATGCCCCCTCTCCCTCTTTCTCCCCATCTCCTGCCACATGAACATACACACGCATGCACACACACACACATGCACACACACACACATGCACACACACACACACACACACGATCATACTTTGGTTGCCACAACACATGCCCCCCTATGATGGCAGATCAGACCAAGACCAGTGCTGAAACAAATGAGGCACCATAGTGATGGGATTGTTCTGAGGGGAGGGGAGGCTGCTGGGGGGTGCGTGGCTTCCCACTCAGCAGCTGCTTAATGAAGAATAGCCTGGGAGTGCCCATTCATCAAACCTTCAGTCACTTAGACCCGACTAAGTGTGGCTTTGGAAGATGTTTCTTCAGAGCGGGAGAAAGCAGCAGCAGCAGCAGAAGAGAGCCTATCATTGAGAAGGAAATAAAAAGAGGAAGGGGTCACCCACCTATTGTTGTCCTAGTGCTCTTTGTCATTGCCGGCAACAGAAAGCCAAAGAGGGGATACGCTGGCTCACATAAACATAGTAAGGAAGAATCAGGAAGCAGCAGAACTCAAGAATAACCAAAACTAGGAACTCAGACACGGCCGAGTGTCTCTAGGACTGCCCTTCTGCCTTTCTGGCTCTCACTGCACATTGGCTTCATTTTTTCAGAACAACTTCTTCAAAAGTCAGGGGGTATAGCTACTAATTGCGTCCAGGCTCTCGCCTACAGCCTTCTTACCCACAGGAGAAAGCCTGTTTCCTTAGGCTAATGTTTAAAAAATGCCAAGGAAGTCAGATTGGTTTGGCTAAGACCTAGTGTCCATTTTTGGACCAATGCCCCCCGACCCAGGCCAAGAGGGCAGGGCACCATGTTTGCCCTAGCTTGGATAATGGGTTCCATGTCGTGGTCCAGAGCAGGGGAAAAAGATAGAAGAGATGGTCTACCATGCTGGGCAGCCCCCACTAGAATTATTCAGTTGCTGTGGAAGAAGGAGTAGTTCCTTGCAAAGATGGTGAGTGAAATTCTCTGAAGAAGGGCTAAGAGGCATTGCAGGTAGACCAAACAGTTTGCAAGGTTTGGTCCTGTACCAGCTTGTGCTCCATGGCTAGCAGGTGTGCCTTTGGGAGGACCATTTAACTTGAGAAACAGAGGGAAATGGTGATATCCATAGTGCTTGGGAATTGACAGGGCATAATTTGTTATGGCTAGGATGAAAAAAACTTTGCAGAAACAGGAAATGGCGAGGTCATGAATTACACGTCAGTAAATCATTTTTGTACTGCTGGACTGTTTTACAACAGTTATTATATGAAAGAGATAACTGAGCTGGACTTCCTGGTCATGCTGCCCTGTCTATAGGATTTAACAGACCAGTTCATGTGGTTACTGGTTGTTCTTTCTTTCCTGGGCTTGAATGCAAAGTCAACATCAGGGGCAGTCTTCTCGCAGAATCATCCCTGATTTTCAAGAATGATATTTTTATTGTACTGTGTGTGCCTAAAATTGAAAGCCCATCTTACCCTTCAGTCTTGAGTAAATGGTGTTCTTAGAGTAGATGGCTATTTTTTATTTTGCCTCTTCACTTTACAGGTGATCCTTTTGCTCAAAAAGAGTCTCAGTGTTTTCATACTGGGCAGGTGGGTGCATAATAATGGCCTCCCCGAGATGTACCTGTCTTAGTCCAAAAAGCTGTGAGTCTGTTAACTTACAGGGCAAAGGAGACATTGCCAATGTGATTAAAGTAAGGATCTTGAGAGAGGAAGATGCCCAGATTATCTGGAGAGTTGATGTGACAACAGAAGGAAATGTGTCCAGAGAAGTAGAGGTCAGAAAGAGAAATAGAGTTGAAAATGCTATGCTGCTCAATTTGAAGGTGGAAGAAGAGACCAGGAGCTGATGAATGCAGTTTCTAGAAGCTGGAAAAGACGAGGAAAAGGATTCTTCCCTAGAGCCTCCCGAAGGAACACAGCCCTGCTGGTACCTTAATTTTAGGCCTTCTGACCTCCTGAACTATAGGATACATTTGTGTTATTTTAAGCCACTAAGTCTCTGGTCATTTGTTACAGCAGCAATAGGGAACTTAACACAACTACCTTTCTGGAAAGCAATTTGGCAACATGCACTGAGAAATAGAAAAGAGTTGATGCCTTCTGACTCAGTCATTCTACTTCTAGGACTGTCTCTGATGAAACGATCAGATATGCAGAAATGTTCTTACATATTAAGATGTCCATTACAGGATTATCTCTAGTAGCAAAACCTTGGAACCACCTGAGGGCCCTCCTGGTGGCCTTATCTTTATTACGGTTCCAACAGTGTTTGAGTAAAGAATACGGCTCACCCGGTGATGACCATCCTCCTTTGTGATGGAGCTTCAGGAATATGTTGCAATCACAAGAAAGTTGGCCTGTGTTAGAAAATGACCATAGTTATGAAGAAAGATGGAAAGAAAAAAGAAAGAAGGAAAGAGAGAAAAGGGAGGGAGGAAGGAAGGAAGGAAGAAACAGACCATGGTGATAGACTTGCGGTCAATCTACTGATTCAACAATGCTCTTTGAGCATGCTGGTCCTGAGCCACAGCTGAGGGTACAGAAGCAAAGGACACATAAGGGCTTATGGAGAGTTGCAGGAGCCTGGTCCAGGAGATGGTTTTCAACACAAAACTTCTCAGAAAAGGTGATGTTCCATTTAAAACTTGAAGGATCAGTAATAGGAATGAGCCATGGCGGAAGAACCAATTCATGGAATGCAGCTCTTCCCCTGATCTGGGCAGGCACATCACTGAAAGTGGAGGTAGAGCCTGGCTGCTCACCAGGAATTCTGAAGGTCTAGCCACCCTCTTGTGAAAGAGCTATAATCAACAGCCAAGAACTGGAAACAACCCAGATGTCCTGCAGTGAGGGACTGATATATCCATATAATGAAATATTACTTGGCAATAAAAAGGAATAGACTATGGGTGGATGGTTCTCAAGGGCATTATGTGTCGGGAAAAAAGTCAGTCTCAAAAGGTTTCCACCTATTAAATAACATTCTTAGGCTAAAATTAACAAGTCAGGAAACGACAGATGTTGGCGAGGATGCGGAGAAAGGGGAATCCACCTACACTGTTGGTGGGAATTCAAGCTGGTGCAGCCACTTTGGAAAACAGCATGGCGGTTCCTCAAAAAGTTGAAAATAGAGCTACCCTGCGACCCAGAAATCGCACTACTGGGTATTTACCCTAAAGATACAAATGTAGTGATTCGGGGCACGTGCACCCGAATGTTTATAGCAGCAATGTCCACAATAGCCAAACTATGGAAAGAACCTAGATGTCCATCAACAGATGAATGGATAAAGAAGATGTGACACACACACAAACACACACACACACACACACACACACACACACACAATGGAATACTATGAAACCATCACAAGAAATGAAATCTTGCCATTTGCAATGACGTGGATGGAACTAGAGGGTACTATGCTGAGCGAAATAAGTGAATCAGAGAAAGACAATTATCATATGATCTCTCTGATATGAGGAATCTGAGGGGCAGGGTGGGGAGCTTGGGGGTTAGTGAAGGAAAAAATGAAATAAGATGGGATCGGGAGGAAGACAAACCATAAGAGACTCTTAATATCACAAAATAAACTGATAGTTGCTGAAGGGTGGGGGGTAGGGATAGAGTGGTTGGGTTATGGACATCAGGGAGGGTATGTGCTATGGTGAGTGCTGTGAATTGTGTAAGACTGATGATTCACAGACCTGTACTCTGAAACAAATAATACATTATATGTTAATAATTAAAAAATTAAAAACTGATATTCCTAGAGCAAAACTACAGAGATGAGGAACACATTAGTGGTTGCAGAGGTGGGGGTCTTTGTGACTATCTTTGTGACTATCAAAGGCTTCTTTCGTTGTGATGGAACTATTCTGTATCTTAAATGTGGAGGTAGTTACACAACCATATACATGAAATAAGATGGCATAGGACTACACACACACACACACACACATCCATATAAAAGGTGGTGAAAATGGACTTAGGTGTTTCATCTCATCCCAGTATTATAGGGCTGTCGGTTTCCTGGTTTTGATATTACACGGTACCACTAGGGAATGGTGGGTCAAGAGCACAGGGCACTCTGTGTGCTATTTTCTCAACTTCCTATGAGCTTATAATTATTTCAAAATAAGAAGTTAAAATAGCCACAGACAAAAATTCCTCTGCCTGATGACACTTTTTTGTCCCCAAGAATTTTTTCACCATTCAATAGTTCCAGGTCAACTTCAATTGGTGTTTAAAGACCTCAGTTGCCCCCAGCATTCTAGACACCTGCTAGTGGCCACATGGTATAGGGAGGTAATGCAGGTCACTGACAGCAGATGATTCGCCCCCAAATCTCCAGTGCCTTGGACCACCCTGTGCCTGCCTTCTCCCTCAGCAACTGTCAGGAACATCACTTCCCAACCACCAGCCTGTGAGGAAATTGTCCATGTTTGCGAGACAATCTGGATATGTTGTGAGAGCCTGGCTTTCTTTTCTCTCTTTTGCCAACTCTGGATGAGAAACAGGGAGCTGGCCAGTGGACAGGCTGGAGAAAGGAGGAGGCTTTTTTGGAGGGGATCTCAGGGTGGAGTGAAGAGAGATCACCAAGATTAAGGGAATTGGTAGAGTAGGTGCTCTGGCCGTAATCGGAACACACAGACCAGGAGTATCTGAATTCATTCACTCAGTCAGCACATGTCTTTTTCTCTTCAGGCTGCTGTAACTAAAATACCAGACACATGGCTTAAACAACAGACATTTATCTCTCACAATTCTGGAGACTGGAAGTCCAAGAACAAGGCTCCAGAAAATTCTGTGTCTGGGCAGAGCCTACTTCCTGGTTCATAGACAGTCTTGTTTGACTGCATCCTCATGGGGTGGAAGGGCTGAGGGAGCTCTCTGGGGTCTTCTCTATAAGAGCGCTAACCCCATTCATGAGGACTCCACCTTTGTGACCTGATCATTCCCAAAGGCCCCATCTCATAATACCTTCACATTGGGGGTTAGGATTTCAATGCATGAATTGGTTGGGAGGGAACTCAAACATTCAGTCTAGAGCAGTGGGCATTTATCAAGTACCCAATCTGTGCTAGGCCTGGTTTGATGTATTGGGTTGACAGGGTGAAGAAGGGTCCCTGGCTTCACAGAGATTATGTCAATGGTCTGAACTCAATCTCTATCACTCACTAGTCTTGTGACCTCTGAAAATTTCCTAAATGTGTCTGAATTTTGAGTTCTTCTCTGTAGATTGCTTTACTAATCCAACCTCTTTGGATTTCTGTGAGGTTGCATAAGATGTGCATAATTGCCTAGCACAAGACCTTAAATGTAGTGGGTTTTCAGTTTTTCCATTAGTTCTTACTGTTCTCCCTCTTTGCTCACCTTCTATAGAGACTGAGTCCCACCAGGCCCTCCTAGGACTGTAGGCATAGCTCAGTCTGGTAGGTTCAGTTGAATTGAATTCACTCTACAGTTCTGTGGAGTGCAGGCCAAGTGAAGTTGGGAAAGAGAAACTTCTTGCTTGCTTCTGTTAATCTTTTGCTTTATATTTTGAATTCTTTCCATTTGGGTTAATTTTTCCTTTTTAAAGCCATTTCCCTATAATTGTATTTTTTATTTTTTTTTTCAAATTGAGTTTGTTTTCTATCTCTGCATCAACTCACTTTCATTTAGTGATTGTCTGGTTGATACTTTTCTATCCCCTCATTTTCAACTGTTCTGTGTCTTAATGTTTTAGGTTTGTCTTTTGTGAACTACGTAGAGCTGGATTTTTGTTTTTAATTGAGTCTGAAGGTCTTTGTCTTTTAAGAATCAATTCAGGCTTTTTAAAATTTGTTAAGAGCTCTGTTTACTAAGACATTCCGCTGTATTATTTCACATTTGCTTTTTTTCCTACCTTATTGCCTCTCAGAAGATTGACAGTGTTTCTTTTATTTCTTTCTTTTTCACCTCCTGATTTAGAAGTTATATATTACGATTCTATTATCCTAATTGTTTTGCTCACTTTTGGCAATGACTTGAAAATCTCCCATTGGCCGATATTGCTGCCCTTCTCCCCAAAGTGGAGAGACCTTGTGAGGCTCTGACTGTAATCTTTTTCCTTCCATTTTCCAAACTACTGTCAACTCATGTTTTCGTGTTTCCAGCTTTTCAACGTCCTCCTTCCCGATGTGGCCATTAAGATCATTCACTTGGACTTGTCATAATATTTTTTTCTCTATTTAAAGATTTCAAGTATACTCCGTATAGTCCTGAATTTTTCTATTAACTCCAGTCTTGATTGTCTAGTCCATAATTTGCATCTGCTGAGCCTCCCTCAGTGTTGCTTGTTTGCCTGCATAGCTTGTCTGTTTGAATTGTGTGTGTGTGTGTGTGTGTGTGTGTGTGTGTGTGTGTGTACGTGAGTGGGGAAGGGAGTGCTGTGTATTTCTGATTCTGCAAGGGTCCTGCAGAGGTGTGCTTTTTCAGAGGAAACATCTGAATCACTTGTTACCACTTCTGGCTTTGTTTTTAGTTTAATTCCTTGGATTGGACTTTGCATCCCACTTATGTAGAATGGCACAGGTTTGGGGATTTTTCATTTCTTTCTTTTTTTAACCGGGCCCAGGCAGAAGTCAAGCTCTCTCACCTCTGCGGGCTGGTGAGCAGTTTCTGGTGCCCTTCTCATCATCAAATCATTAAGGCAGCTGTTCATTCTCTGGGCTCAGTCCCCGCCTTCCAGCCTCTGCAGCGTGATGACACCACTCATGCAAACATCAGCCCCCACCCCGCCCCAGCTCCCAAGGTGTCCACAGCCTCAGTTTCCCCTCAGTGCTCTGGACACAAGCCCCTCTATATCTGATACCTGCCAATTTCCTCTTCCCAGCATGGGTGAGATCACATCTGATACATTTTATCCAGCATCACTACACATTTGGAGTGGGATGGGCCTCGGCCACATCAGGTCTGTTTGTCACAGTTACTGTAAACCACACGCTCACACCTTCCTACACAGGTGACAGGCCGACCTTCGTTTTATCCATCAGCAGATGTCATCAAGTCCGCTAGACTCCAGGGCCACAGGGCTGAGTGAAGAAACTCCATTTTCCCTGCCCTCCCAGAACTTAGCATCCAAAGATTGAGGCTGACTTGAATCAGATGGTCTAAGGAGTCCGTGTAAATTCGCAGTTCTGGCAAATGTTGCTAAGGACAGACACATTGTTCTAAGGCAGTGGATGCTCCTGTGGGGCCTGACTCTGCCAGCGGTAAGGGAAGAAGCAGCCAAGATGTCACAAAGGCCAAAGAACAGCCCAAGGAGGAGTTCAGTGCAAGTCGCAAAGTTGTCCCGAGGGCCCTCCCTAAACCCCCTGCCCTGTCATTGCTGTGTCATTCTGGTGATCTGGGAGTCCACTTTCTCTCTAACAGGTGGCAGGAGCTCAGGGTGATTAAACCCTATAGGTACAGGCTACAGAGGTGGGGGTAAGTCGGGGTGGGGGGTAGGTGGCAGGGGCAGGATTTCCCCTGGCAGAGTGTCCTAAAGTGCTGGGAACTACCTCAAAATTGTACCATATATGCTGTGAACGACAAGAAAAAAAAAGAAAAAAAAAAGGATGTGAAAAACTTGTGTGAAGACCATCGTGCCTGGTATATTTGGACTAGCAGGAAGGAGGGGGGAAAAAAGGTCAGAACGTATTTCTTTTGCCCTCTGGTTCTAGAGCTGGGGATTTCTTCTTCCAGATGATAATCAGGAAAAAGGGCCCTTGCTTATTCTCTAGATAAAACTTCTGGTCATTCTCATAGCCAGTGGAGTGATGAAGGATTTGGCTTTTTAAGGGAGGAGCCCTGGACTGGGAGGGCCGGGGGGCCCACTCTGTCTCCCATTGTCCCGTGGGACTGTGCATAAGGGTCGTGTGGAAGACAGGCCCCTGCTCGTAAAATTAGGAGGTTGCTTTAAGGGACTCTTCTATCCCTGGCACCTAAAATGGGCTCCCCAGGGGAGATGGGCTGCTGCTGAGGCCCCAGCTCCCCTGCATTTCCAGGGTTCCCAATGAGCTACAGTCCCTTGGGCCTCTATACCCAGATTCCCTGGGCTTTGGAGCAGCCCCCTCTCACCTCCCCACCCCCCACTCCTACTTCCTGCCACTGATAATACCCAGAATCCAACACCCTCCCTCGGAATTGTTCTCCTCCTCACATCCATCTCTGCAGCCAGCTCTGCCCAGTTGTGCCAAGAAAATGCAGTCTCTGCTCACAGAAATTCACCAACCTGCCGGGGAGGGGGTGGGGTGGGGAAGGGGAGGCCCTGGTCTCTCTTTGGAACTTCCTTTTATGGACATGGATTGCTGTCCAGTGCCTGGCAGTCCTATTCTCATCCAGGTCAGGCCCTGAGCCTCCTATCGATTCACCGACCCAGCCCATCATTCTGGAGGCAGGGCCAGTGGAGTTGAAAAGTCAGAGCCTGGGGCAGCCTGTCTTTCCCAGGGTCTTGTCCCTCTTCCCTCTCCCACCCTCCTCTGGGCCCACCTGATCTCTCCTCTCCACTTCCTGGGCGTGACTCACCCTCCGGCTCCCTGTCAGTGTGGTAGGTATGTGTCATTTCCTTATGCTGGGGAGACCCAGACTTGCAGTGCACCCCCTCTCTGCCATGTGACTGAAAGGGTTGGACACTTGAGCCACCGCAGCATCCCATTAGGGGTTTGTTGTTGGGGTGGATGTATCTATCACCTGTGGGAGGCAGTCTGTGTCTTCAGAGAGATTTGGGAGGAGCTGGGGCCTCAGACTGCCTGTGTTGTACTGTTTTCTTCCACCCCGCCGCTGTCCTCCAGAACTGTTCTGCCCTCCCCTCAACCCCCCCCCCAACATCCATGCTTCCATGGGATGTTTTGGCCTTGGCGGTCACCCCTTTGTGTCAGCCTGCCCCTCCCTGGGGAGCCTGGTGGGAGGAGGCTGGGCCCTGGGCTGAGGCAGGAGGGACCCACTTCGCAAGGGCCCCACATCACTGCCATCTAGGTCAGTGTTTGTCTGTCAGACCAGTGGCAAGCAGAGCCATCCCCTTGTGAAATCTAGAACCTCCAGGTGGAAATGAGGTTCAGTAAGTGCCGGCACTGACCCACTTCTTTGTGACAACACGCCCACAATGCCCGCATGGCCAGAGTTTGGCTGGGAATCCTTGTGATATCAGCTGCTGAGGCAACTCATCCAAGGATAGCAGCCTCTCCTGGTCCCCTAGTGGTGGCAATCGGGGAAAAGTACAGAGTCCCGCACTGGCCCTGGGAGAGTCTCCCTGTTGGGGTAGGGACTGGGGTAAGGGCCAGCTCATCCCGCCAGACCGTGGTCCTCCTGTGGTCTCGGACCCCACTCTGAGCACCCTGTCTTGAACTAGTGGGACAGACCTTGCTGGAAGTATCTAGGGAGTGAAAGATCGGAAGATTTTTGTCTTGTGAGACCTGTTTGAAGGGCTGACACACTTTAGAGTTGGAAAAAACCAGAAGGAGCGGAGAAGCTGTTTCCTCACATCGAGGGGCTCTTAGGTGAAAGAGAGAGGTATTTTGTTATTTGTGTGTCAGAAGGCAGTCCCAGGACATTACAAAGGAGTGTATCAGGGCTGAATATAAAAGAAGGCTTTCTTAGAATTGGAGCTCTGAGCAATGGAGCAGGCTGCTAGCATTTTGAGGTAGCGAGTGCCTTATCACTAGAAGAATTCAGGCAGAAGGTGGCCGAGAGGGTCTTTCCCGCACACTGCTCAAGTCTGGACCCCCCTGGCCTCTGACAACTCTTCCCACACCAGCTAAGCCTGTGGAGTCTCTGATTCCCAGCTAGTGCTGCCCTCTCTCCCAATGCCACAGTGTTCCCAGCGCACGTCTTCATCTTTCTCATCGCACACCCAAAGGGATGCCTGGCTGGCTCAGTCAGAAGAGAGTGAGACTCTTGATCTTGGGGCTGTGAGTTTGAGACTCGCGTTGGGTGTAGAGATCACTTAAAAATCTTAAAAAAAAAAAAAAAAGGAGTTCCAGAAACTTCTACCACGTGCTGAGCTGGTACAGCCACTGGGGGAAGTGTTTCTGTTACATGTTTCTGTGGCCTCTTACTGGTCCCTCCACCCACCCCCCAGTCCTGCAGGTCAAGATTACTCTCCCTCGTGCTGTGGAGGAGGAAGTAAGGAAATACCCAGGCCACTGCAGGGCAAAGATTAGACCCAGAGGCTGCCTTCCTGTTCCCGGGCATGGAGTGTCTGGGAGCCAGTCCCTGCATCCCCAGACATCCTATGTGTGGCCTCGAGCCGAATCTTTCAGGCAACTCAAATAGCTGCCCATCGTTGTTCCATTTTACAGAGGAGGAAGCCAAGGCTCAGAATCGCTGTAACTAATGCTGGTAGGCTGGGTCCAAGGACTCATAGGGGTTCCCGCAGAACCAGGCAAGAGAGTTCCCAGTGGCTATGCAAAGGATAGAAACCAAACTTGAGCCAGCAGGTGGTGAGAGCAGAGTTGACTGAGAGGAGAGAGAGAGAACACAGGTACAGAGTGTCCGGGAGACTCAGAAAGGGCAGAAGGGAATCTCATCTTTGCTTGGAGTCTGGGATTTTTACTGAGGATTGTGGTCTAGTGTCCGCAACTTCTCAGGCCTCCAGAACCAGTTCAAGCAAGGACAAGGGCCCAGGGGTTATTCCTTGGAGTGCGGCGGTCTTGGTGTTGAGATATCTAGTGCCAGTGGTCTGGAACAGGTATATGATAGCTTCTTCTGGTCATTCTCCCCTGGTCCTTCCTTAGATACTGTCTGTCCTAGAGAAATCGTTAACTTCTTGTCATCTCTTACAAGGACGACGTACACTGTTTGCATTATGAGGCATGTATAAAGTGGGGGAGCATGTCCTAACAAGAATAGGAGCAGGAAATGGAGCAAAGAGCAGATTTTTGTGGAGTCCTTCAGTTTCCTTTGCTGAGAACGGTGTCTGTGACACACTAGGAAGGGGCAGAGCTGTCCTGTAGCTCTTCCACTGTGAGCTTCAAGGGACATCCCACAGGCATGCAAGGAGGGGACCCGTGAAGCTGCAGAGTGTGTAACCTGAGGGACTGGGCCATGGCCTTTCAGTTCCGTGCTCCCAGGTGAATGACAGTTTACTCCTTATAGTCCAGCCCTGTGCTAGATACACCTGGGACCAGGGCAGGGGGAAGTGTATAAGGTACTATTCCCAGTCTACAAGAAACCTACCGTCCAAAAGAGGGAGCATAGCATGGTCACAAAAAACAAGATGTGCCTCAGGGAGATGTCCTATTGATAGATGTCCTATTAAGGGATGAGAAGGAAGCTTTATGGCAGAGATGGAACTGGAATGGGGCTTTGCAAAAAGGAGCCTCAAAGAGGCAGACATGGGGGACATGGAGATGAGAATCATTGCATTCCATGCCATAGGCATCAAACGGAATTGGGCCCATAAATTCTTGAGCTATTGTTAAGCAAGCGTGATTAGCCCTCCCACTATCTCTACCCAT